>PVJC01018732.1:0-31007 GCA_004026665.1 Murina feae | reverse complement strand
GCAGCTTTTAAGATTCTCTCCTTGTCTTTTGCTCTTGGCATTTTAATTATGATATGTCTTGGTGTGGTCCTCCTTCGGTTCCTTTTGTTTGGAGTTCTCTGCGCTTCCTGGACTTGGAAGTCTATTTCTTTCACCAGGTGAGGGAAGTTTTCTGTCATTATTTCTTCAAATAGGTTTTCAATATCTTGCTCTTTCTTTTTTTATGGCACCCCTATAATTCTGATGTTGGTGCGGTTGAAGTTGTCCCAGAGACTCCTTACACTATCTTCATACTTTTTGAACCTTTTTCTTTTTTCTTTTTTACTTTTTGCTTTTCTGGCTGGGTGGGTTTTGCTTCTTCATATTTCATATCTTTGACTTGATTCTTGCTATCTTCTCATCTGCTGTTGGATCTCTGTATATTATTCTTTATTTCAGTCAGTGTATACTTAATTTCTAGTTGGTCCTTTATCATATCCTTGAGGGTCTCATTAGATTCATTGAGGATCTCACTAAATTTATCGGCGGTCTTGCTAAATTTATCGGCAGTCTCTAGAAAACTCTTGGAAAACCTAATAACCGTGGTTTTGAACTCTATATCCTGTCGTTTTCTTTCCTCCATTTCTGTCATTTGTGATCTGTTTCTTTGTCTCCGCATTTTGGCTGCTTCCCTTTCTGAGTTAGGTGATTACTGAGAGGAATTAACGTCTAAGCCACTTGTTTATGAGAGTCAGCTGTGTCTATAGTGGGAGAACTTCTGTGCTGGAGACACCCTTATGGGGCAAGAGTTTTTTCAGTGGGGCTTTTGTGCTCACTGCATCTGCCCCGAGTGTGTTCCTTGTGGATCTACTTTGTTTAGTATGGTCCCTCTCTGGCCACTGGGTGAGGCTGACTCTTGTATCTTTAAGGAGGTGTTGATTTAGCCTTTGCCTTAGGCTACTCAGCCTTTTATAAGAAAAAGCCTCTGAGGCAGCTTGGGAGGGGCGGGGCCTTGGGGAGTTTGCAGGGCAGGGCAGAGCAAATAGCTATGGCGCTTCTCAGCCCTGCGCTAAGAGACACGGGGTCTCTGTGTCCCAAGGTAATTGCTGCAAGCAACGCTGAGAGAAACCCGCTTTGGATTTCCTCCCTGTGCCAGTCAGTCCCCCTTCTCCGGGTGTCTGGGTCCTCAGAAACTCACCTGGAATTGGAGTTCAGAGCCACTGGGAACTTTTGGCTCTCTTCATTTTGGAAAAGAACTGTGTCCTCCGGCACCAGCCCTCTCCCCAAGCCCCGTGCGCGCGCCTCCATACCTCTGTACTTTGCTTTCGCCGCTCCTCTGAGTCTCAGTTTCTTTCTAGTTGTAGGAGTTTCACTCAGCCAGCCTTCCTGTGGTTGTGAGTGGTGTCCATGTTTTCTTTTCGTGGATATTCTGAAATAGTTGTTCACGGCTGCATTTACGGTGTTTACTTTATGCCTCCATCTTGCTGTCTCTCGAAAACTGAACTCTTAATTCTCTCTGTTTCCCATCCTTACACCTCCTTTTCCTTCATTCTTCCCTCTCAATGGTTACTCAGATAAAAATTGACAAGTCATTCTCTGTCTCTCATCCTCAGCATTGGCACCATTAATAAGTTGGGTTGACTCTACAAAGCTTTGTGAACCTACCCATTTTTTTCCATCTTTGCAGCTACTACTCTGGACTATCTTTCCTTCTAACATCAAACCATTATCCACAAGGTAGCCAGAGTAACTTCTGAAAAGTTCAAATCAAAGCATGTCTGTCCAGGTACATGCAAAAAAATGAAACTAGACCACCAACTTCCATCACACACAAGAATAAGTCTTTTATTCAACATGAATAAAAGACTTAAATGTAAATCACAAAACCATAAAAATCCTAGAAGAAAACATAGGCAGTAAAATCTCAGACATCTCTCATAACAATATCTTCACTAATACATCTCCTAAGGCAAGAGAAACAAAGGAGAAAATAAATAAATGGGAGTACATCAAAATAGAAAAGCTACTGCACAGCAAAAGAAACCATCAACAAATGAAAAAGGAACCTCGCAATATGGGAAAATATACTCACCAATGACACATCTGATAAAGGATTAATTTCCAAAATATATAAAGAAGAAGGAACTCTTACCATTTGCAACAGCATGGATGGATCTGGAGAGTATTATGCTAAGTCAGGGAAAGATAAATATCACATATGATCTCACTCATATGTGGAATCTAATGAACAAAATAAACTAATGAACAAAATAGATTGAGAAACACAGAAGCATGGAATAGACTGACAAATTTCAGAAGGGTGGGGAGAGATTAATGCATATATGTACATAACCCATGGACTCAGACAATAGTGTGGTGAAGGCCTGGGAAAGGCGGGTGTGGGATGGAGGGGGTCAATGGGAAAAAAAAACACCAAAGGGGACATCTGTAACACTTTCAACAATAAAGATAAATTTTATACATACACACACACACACACACACACACACACAGAACTCATACAAGTCAACACCAGAAGATAAGTGATCCAATTAAAAAATGGGCAAAGGATCTGAATAGATACTTCTTCAAAGAAGACGTACATGGCCAATAGATATATGAAAAATGCTAATCATCAGAGAAATGTAAATTAAAACTATAATGAGGTATTACCTCACACCTGACAGAATGGCTTCCATCAAGAAATCAATAAATAACAAGTGCTGGAGAGGATGTGGAGAAAAGGGAACCCTGGTATTCTGCTGGTGGGAATGCAGACTGGTGCAGCCACTGTGGAAAATAGTATGAATTGTCCTCAAAAATTAAAAATGAAACTGCCTTTTGACTCAGTGATCCCACTTCTAGGAATATATCCTAAGAATCCCAAAACATCAATCAGAAAAAATATATGCACTCCCATGTTTATAGCAGCATTATTTACAATAGCTGAGATCTGGAAAAGCCAAAGTGTTCAACAGTAGGTAAGTGGATAAAAAAGCTGTGGTACATTTACACAATAGGATACTCTGTGGCTGTAATAAAGGAGCCCTTACCCTTTGAGACAGCATGAAGCAACCTGGAGAGCATTATGCTAATTGAAATAAGCCAGTCAGAGAGACAAATATTACATGATCTCACTCATTCATGGAATCTAATGAACAAAATAAACTGAAAAACAGAATAGGTCCAGAGGTATGGATGCATGAAACAGAATAACATACCTCAGTAGAGTGTGGGAGGTGGGTGGAGACAGGAAGAGATTTACCAAAGAACAAGTATGCATCTATCTATACATAACCCATGGACACAGAGTATGGTATGGGGAAGGTTTGGGGTGGAGCGGGGGTTGGGTGGAGGGGGCAAAAAGGGAGAAAATGGGAGATATCTGTAATACTGTCAACAATAAAATATAATAAATAAATAATAAAATAGAGCATATATATACTTTTTAAAGAAAAGCGTATCTGTCCATCTTCCTCGTACTTACAGAAAGAACCTATATACTCAACTGATCACTCTTTCTTCTAACATGATGGTGCAGCCACACTGGCTTGCTTCATGCTCTTTGAAGGGTCAAGGCTCATTTGTACTTTACAGCCTGTCCTGTTTATCCACCTGCACTTCCTCCTTCTGGAGCATCATATGCCTGGATTCTTTTAGTTCTCTAGATTTTATCTTAAATCTCACTTCTTCTGCTCAGCCTTACCTGATGCCCTGCCATAGTCAGAGTCAACCCAGGAAATGAAACCACGGGTAAGTACCTAAAACCCGAATTTAACACACAAGTTGTTTTTTTACAGATTTGGTAGAAGAATTGAGAAATCAAGCAGGAGATCATAAAAAAAACACCTCACATGAACACACTCTCTCCCACCTCACCACCCCCCCCCACCCCTCCCCGCACACACACACAGATTAGCAGCACCAGAAAGCCACTCCCAACCTTTAGGCTGGAGGGACAAAAAAGAAGATAGATTTCCTAAAGCCTGAGACCACAGCAGAAGCGAGAATCCCAGGAGACATGACTGAGAGCCAGGGAAGAGACACAATCTCTGCAGAGGACATCACCCAGGGGAGCAAAACACCCTCTCTGTCCTGTTGCTATAATCTGTGTTGGTGCAACGCTGGTTAAGCCCAGATGTAAGTTAGTTAACACAAGAGCCTGAGGATTGTAACCTGCTGGGACAGAGCACACATATGGGAGAAAAATTAATCTGAAAGAAATCAGATCAAAGCCGGGCATATTATCCAATTTAGAGTAGTCCCCTTGCCCAGCCATGTCCTATTCCAGCATCCTGTTTCATCACAGCACATAATTTTATTGCATAGTTTCTTATTTGTTAATATTTTTTTGTTATCCATCTCTCTCTGGGTCATGTCCAACACAGGATCTGGCATATTCTATGTGCTCAGTAAATAATTACAAATAATTACCAAATAAATACAAAGAAGGGAAAATTTTCTGTGTAAGGTCATGGTAGAAGAGATATATGAAGGATCCTTTAATAATTTTTCAATTTTGTGCACAGTGTAACTAGAAACCAAACATGGGTTACTCATTAAGTCAGTAGTAGATACACATTCCTTATGGATTCTCTACCTTAGCAGGAGGGTGGTGTCTCTACTGTTGTTTTTTTTTTTTTTTACGAGATGGTTATACCCTAGCCGGTTTGGCTCAGTGGATAGAGCATTGGCCTTCAGACAAAAGGGTCCTGGGTTTGATTCCAGTAAAGGGCAAATACCTTGGTTGCAGGTTCCTCCCTGGCCTGGGCCCTGGTCGGGGCACGTGCATGAGGCATCTAATTAATGTGTTTTTCTCACATCAATGTTTCTCTCTGTCTTTCCCTCTCTCCCCCACTCTCTCTAAAATAAATGGAAAGATATCTTCAGGGGAGGATTAACAGCAAAAACACAAAACAAAACAAACAAACCAAAAGAGGTGGTTATAATGTTTTAAAAAATAAATACTTGTTAATTTAGTTTCTGTTTCTTTAGCCAACATTCTTCTTTAAGAAAAATGTTACTGAAATAGTTATAATATGTTTTAAAAATATTATAGAATGTTTTTAGTTACAGGTAAATGTTTCTAAAATCAAGAAATGTTAAGAAAGACTTAAATATCTAAGGTTTTCAAATCACCAGTTTCCTAGATTAGTAATAAATAGTTGTACCCAATGCTGTTAATAACACCTTCAGCATGAGGATCTCAGAGCACCTTAGACATTACTGTTTAGCATTACAGTTCTCCTATTTTTCACTACGTGACATGAGATTTAAGAATACCAAGAGGTTTTTCTCAGAATTACAGCATCAGAGCACCGAAGGAACTTTAACAAGATAATCAAATCCACTCCTTTTGCCTGTAAGGTATGCATTGAATTATGGAGCTAAAACAGGATTACATCTAAATCCACATTAAGGGCTCTTGGGGAAGGAGATTGTTATGACCTCATTTTAATAACATTTACTGTTCATAACTGTTTCCTGATATGTATTCTATATCCCTCACACAACGGTTTAAGCCTATTTGATCTCACTCCTTCCTGACCTCCCATGATACCCTCCGTTTTGTGTTGCTTTTTAATTTTTCATACACAAAAATCTCATCTGTATAATGAGATCATCAATAGGAATTACATCATTCCCTCCGGAATATAGGTCTAGGGGTGCGTCAGCTAGCTGATGGACCACTTGATGGACCTTTTGTAAATTTAGAAGCTTTGTAAAGACAGCAGCAAAAAGCACTTAAGAATATCATGTTTCGTTCACCTGGAAACTTCAGGTTTGGTAATTGCATCAGGTGCTAAAACACTTCTATAATTTGTCAGTTATCAATATATTTTCCCCAAATAATTAGAAAGGCTGAGATCGAATGGTAATGTAAAACTCAGTCATGCTTGGTGTATTGCCATTCACATTGACACAGCAGTAAATATGCATAGATACTCAAATACCTAGTCAACGGACAGTAATAAAGACTGTGATGTTAGAGTCTACTTTGAGTGAAGAAAGTTAATTGGTGAATAACATGCACATGTAATCTACATGACACTGGAACATAAAGAGATAAAATAGTACTACTACTACTACTAATAAATCAACCTTTAGTGAGTACTTGCTAAGTGTCAAGCACTCTTCTATATCTCCTTACATGTATTAACTTAATCTTCACAATAACTCTCTGGGTTGGCTCTATTATTATCCCATTCTAAAAAAAACAGAAAGCTGATGTACAGAAATGTTAAATGCCAAGAGCATGCAGTTGGTAAATTGCAATGCTGATGTTAAAATCTAAGAACCTTTGCTCCTAACCACGCACGACACTGCAGCTTCTGTGGCTGAGGGGAAGGGGACTTTAATAGGAAGTGTCCAGGAAATGGCATGTGGTGGCTCTGGTTTCAGTTCCCACTAGAAGAAGAAGTGATTTGCTTGCCACAGCACACAGAACACCACTGTTCTCCCAGAGGAAACACAGCTGCCGGGGAGAAGGTATATACAGACTCAGAATGCAGTGCAACAAAGCCATGGTCAGCATTTGAGGAACCTACTGGAGGGAAGCAGAATTTCATGAAGAACTCCATCTGTAAAGATGATGCTTTGAGCTAGCCCTGGCGTGAGTAGTGACCTAGACTTACAAATAAGAGCCCTGAAGCAAAACATGGGCATTCCATTGTGCACATCACTACATAAACACTGAAAAACATCAGACAGAATCAAATGTTTCCATAGCCACCGGCCACACAGATGAAGTGTTTTGATGAGCTGCTTAGGGAAACACATTAATGGTCTTCTATAGGTGATTGTTTATAGCTAGAAAATTAAAGGGCATAGCATTCTGATTTGAGACTGTGGATGTGATTATTCTCGGTAAATCCGTCAGCTTACAGAAGTTCCAAGTCAAAAGAGCCCATCTAGACATTGTTAAATATCAGTTTCAGGATGGAGGAAGGGAGTGAACACTCACTCTGACTCTGAAATTCTTTCAGTGTTGGCAAGGTTTAGGTGCTAAATGCTACAGATACATAGCACATATGTTAGCATTATCTCCTGATGTTATATTGAAAGGGGAAGCTTCAACGATTTCCCCAGCCATGAAATAAACACACATATAGTCATACATATGTTTACACACACTTATTTGTTCCATGCATTGTCCTCTCCCATTTGGCTCCTCAATCAGTCATCAAAATCTTCCCATAATCCTGCTTCACCATACTGAATGGCTTTACCTCTAATTGTCAATGATTTCCTAAAGATACAAAATCATGACTTGTCCCTTTACCTTCACTTCCCCCCACCCCTAAGCTTGCTCTTGTGGTTTCTACCAGAAACTGCCTACCGATTTTTAGATTCCTGCAAATCTGGTTATTCTTCAAGGCCCAAGTCAAGTGCTATCTCCTCAGATGAATTCCCCTCCGGTCTCAGCATCCCTATCTCTGTCCCTCTTTTGGTAACTCCTGTGAATTTCACTTTGGCAATTAGTCACATGATGCCCTGCACACTATTGGGTTTCATGGGCATATGAACTGTCTGACAAATCAATCCTCTACTTCTTGGGCTTTGGAACTGACTCTTAAATGTCTTGCCCTCGTAGAACTCCTAGGACAATTGCAGACATATAGCTGACTCTCAATGCGTAATTGTTTTCAGTAAAATGAATTCAAAGCACTTAATTGTTTTACTTCAGACTTACTGACGTCAGTAAGTAAATTATTTTTTAAAAACATTTTCCAGAAAGACCTATAGGGCACTCTGTATATCAGAAAAAGTCAGAATTCCCTATATCAACTACATGTTCAATGAGATGGATTGAGCACACCGTCCTCTCTCTCTATGTGCTTTTTAATACGGGAAATTTATGTATCTCTACTGTTGGACAAAAAGCATTTCATTGGAAGAGAAATGGAGGAGAAAAGTCCTATTATTATAGAAGCCTGCAGTTATTTGAGCATAAACATATTTTTATAATAGTCCTGGAGTTGATGGAGTTGATTTCCCACATCAGCTTTAGTCCTCAATGTCCAGACATTGTTACAATTAAGTTTTATAGGCATTGGTGTTTGGGTAGGCAGCTTGTTAGACAGATGAATGAGAAATGATGAACATAAAATGTAAGAAGTATTTAATGGGTTAAACTCAAATATCATATACCATAGTGAAATGCCTCAGCATCAGAACTCA
The DNA here is from genome assembly GCA_004026665.1 of Murina feae. Taxonomy (NCBI): domain Eukaryota; kingdom Metazoa; phylum Chordata; class Mammalia; order Chiroptera; family Vespertilionidae; genus Murina; species Murina feae. The sequence continues at coordinate 22,868 of PVJC01018732.1, read as the reverse complement.
AACATTCTCACTCATCTTGATAATTACAATATTTGTGACCCATTAACTATGAAGCTACCAAAAATCTTCTTCAACTAATTTGTGCTTTCAGACTCAACTACCTCCTGGAGTGATGACTTTATGACTAAGACTACAGCTGTCATTTATGAAATACTTATGGGCCCATAGTTATCTCCTCACAACAACCCTGTAAAGGAGGCACCATTATTATTCTCTACTAGAGATGAGGACATTGAAGCCTAGTGAAGTCAAGTTGCTTCACCAAAGGTCCACAGTTCAGTGGTGGAACCCAGAACTCAGTTCTTCTGACTCTCATAGGCCCTCTAGACTCACTATGGTCCCAAGTTATTTCCTAACCCGGTGAATGACACACCACCCTTCCAGCTATGGGAGCTGTAAATCCAGGAACCTTCCTGGTGCCTCTTTCCTTCATTTCTCTGCCCTTATATTTATGATTTCACTTTCTAATTTTTTTTCAAATCTGTTCACTCCCCCATAACTACAATAATCCAAGTCACCATCAACTCTCACCTACACGATTGCAGTAGATTCCCAGGGAATCCGTTTACATCTCCTTTTGCTCCTCTCTTCCCACCCCAATTTAATAGGCAGAATAACAATTTTAAACCCAAATCTGGTTATGTTACCCTTCCCTCTGGCTTAAAGCACTCATCTGTTTTCCTTTGACCTTAAGATAAAAACAAAACTCCCTATCTGCTGTTAGAGGACATGTGCCTTCCTACTTAGATCCCTATCCCATCTTGCACAGAAGACTGCATTCTCTCTTTATGACCACCACACCCAGATGTCCTGACTTTCCTCATGTGAGCCTTCTTCCTCCCTTGCACATGTGTTTCCAGCCATGTCTTTCCTCTCATTTTACTGATGAGCATCCTTCAGAAATCAGCTGCATTTAAGGTTTCTCTTCCCTGAAAACTCTATGTCATATCCTATTTTACATTCTTTCTTTCCTCCATTCATTCACTTATTTATTTATTTAAAAATATATTTTATTGATTTTTACAGAGAGGAAGGGAGAGCGACAGAGAGCCAGAAACATTGATCAGCTGCCTCCTGACTGGAATCGAACCCGGGACCCCTCAGTCCGCAGGCCGACGCTCTATCCGCTGAGCCAAACCAGTCAGGGCTATTTATTTATTTAAATAATTCAACAACTATTTATTGAACAACTCCTCTGTGCTAGGGTCTGGGCCAGGCAATGGGACACAACAGTGAAACAAAGTATTTGTGGTCCTGATCTCATTGTCAAAGTAGAAATCGGAGCACAAGCCTCTCTCCTTTCACAGGGCCTTTTGCAGGCCCCATCAGACATTTACTGTTATAATGATTAGCTTTGCTCCTGTTTGCTATATAGGCTGTAAACCCCAAGCAAACAAAGATCCCTCCCATCCTCAACTGATTTCTTTCTAGAACTAAGCATCCTATCTGGCCTGTATATTGTTTGAAAGAATTTTAGGTATTTAGATCTAAATGCTCACATTAACATTTATCTGCCACAGATAGACTTACTAGATCTTAAAATATTTATTTTCTTCTCAGTCTTGTGATTTCATGAAACATAGTTTAAGGCCAGTCACAAAATGGATTTTTAGTTACTTTATTCCAGAATATTTATTATTTAATAACCAATGCTAGTTCATTCTCCAACTATGAAATGATGATTCCTGTTTGAAGCATCTAGAATATTATTTTCTGCATAGTAGTGCCCACTTATTCATAATCCTGAGTTTTCTATTTTTCTGCCTTTTTCGAAATTTCTCTTCATACCCAAACATTGACTCAAGTTCTAAAACAGATTTTAGAATGGATTTCAAAATGTAAATATATCACACATACTTGCTACTTCTTTTCCCTTTCTTGAAAAAATACCATTCCTCAATTTGTGTTCAAAGGGTTCCTTGGTCAAATACTATTGGGAAATGATGGTTTAAACACAGCAAAACAAGTTTTTGCTGAAGCATATTTTAGAGCCCTTAACCTGCTATTTCACACTGAATCTCCAAGTGTGTATGTATGTTTGCGTGTGTGTGTGTGTGTGTGTGTGTAGGGGTGTTACATATTCTGAATTTCAGGTTTTCCCAAACACCTTTGAAAGTATGACTCCCTTCTCCAAGAGCACGTGTCCAATGTGCTCATATGGGAAATGCCACTTTTCAATCAGCCTGACTCTCGATGTTGGCTAAAATGTCCATGGTCATTTGGTTCTTATTAAGAAATGACCTGTTTCAGTTTTCTCTGGAGGTCAACTGACTCCTAAAAAAACATGTGTCATCTCAACTCAACACGTGGTTATGGAACAACTGTTATCTGACCACCTAGTGCTGGCAGCTCTCTTGACTGAGATGACACGGACATTCCAACCCCTGAGAAGTGGGGAAGAGAAGGTAGTTGGGATGGAATCCTTGTCATGTGCCAGGTCTGATGCAATGGCAACTCATAGTGTCCCTAAATGTGGAAGTTATTATTCCTGATGATAAGACAAGGGGATCTCAGAGTCACCCAGCACACAGGTGGGAAGCTTGGAATCAAAGGGAGGCTTCTTCGCTCCCAAAACCTGTCTCCTGTTCCCTGGCCAAATCATCCCTGACTTATGTACAATCTCGTGTGAGAAATTCACTAAAAATAATGTGACTATTGTATAAATGAGTAAAGTCCTACGGAAACCATCCTGGTTGTTTTGCTATTTCCGAAACATGGTAAGCCATCTCTTTTCCTAAACTGGGCCTTCGCCCAGAACCCATTTTGGAAAGTGCGTTTTGGAGAAATATGTAGCTAGAAAAAACTCTGCTTCCATTGCTCTGTCTTTTTTAAGTAAATCCTGAAATTTCCATTAATGCAGAAGTAGAACTACATCTCAGCAGAAATTTGTAACTTGTGTTTGTGGTTTATTGTGGTGGCAGATGTGATTTCCTTCATATCTTAGAACTGGAAGGAAGTGAAGAGATTGTCACGAGGTCCCACTCTCATGCTCATCCAGGTGACTGAAGCCTGGAAAGAGTTAATGATTTGTCCAGAATCACATCAGAAATAATGACATAAGCCAATGCTAGTGATAATGCCAAAACCGTAACTCCCATACATTGAGAATCTTGCCAGATAACATGGCCTTTATAATGTATTTGTTGTACATTATCAATTACCCCTATTTTCAGATCGGTGTCTGGGGCTTAGACTGCTTAAGTGACTTTGATAAGCCCACACAGTTCAGAGGTGGTAGATCCTGGGTTGAATCGGCCAGTCTGACTCGAAGTGCAGGCCGGTTCCACCGTGCTGCTATCTCCATACTGTGGGCTCATCAAGACAAGCAAGGAATGATTGACCAATGTCCCTCAAACTTGAATTAGTTGGGACATTTGCGGTTTCAAGAAATCCTTGAGATCACATCACTGACCTAACCGGTGAAGAACAAAGGGCCTGGATTTAAAAAAAAAAATTGTCGGCCATCATTGATCTGAGTGTATTCCCTTCAAGTTCTCACAACACGAGGATGGACTTATTTCAGTGGTGATGAAACAGCCTGAAGCCACTTTGGAATTTTTAAAAAAGGAAATTCTTTTAGAACTTGCAGTATGGTGTTATATCAAATAACTTCATTAGTGGTAAAACATTTTCCTTTGAGAGCAGACTTGATGTTTCCCATTGTTTGGGATCGAGCTTAGCTTAGTGAGTGAGTGGGGATCAGACTGGGTGCTAGTGATCTATGTCACAAATGAGACTAGTTTCCACAGTGGCGTCAGTGGAATCCATGACTCGCACAACTGCAGGGAATCCGAGAGAGCTTTCAGACCCAGCCTGCATGTGCTATGAAGACAATAATTCAAAACAGCTACATGTGACTGAACACAGTCTTCAATATTCTTTATTTCAAGTGAGTGTGAGATTATGATGATCGTTAGAATCATTAATTATGTTCATGGTATAATTCGTTCCTTATTTTGAAATCTTAACCTTTCTTTGAAGGCCCAGCTGCATCCCACTTGATTCAAGGCAACGCCCTACCGAAGAGGCTCTGAACCATTATGGTTTTAGTTCTCTCTCCTCCAATTTCTTAGAATCTAATCAATTACAACACTGTGGGTTTGGTTTTTCTTTTGGTGGCACAAACAGATACTTGGCATTTAATGGGCTGTAATATTAATTCTAAAAGGAGACACGACAATTTTCAATGCATAGCTTCAAAATCTGCGGGAATGCTATTTTCCTTACTTATAATCAGTTGTGTCTATAATTTCTGATTGACCAAAATTTCCCTTCCTTTCCTTATTCTGCCCAAAAGACAATATTTCCCGTAAAGATTTTCTGAAAAGTATTTCACCCTATTGGCACATAGAAACAGTGTCATTATTTAATAACCTGAAATTATGCCTCTTTTTAAATTTTTCCAGGTACAGTTGACATTCAATATTATTTTGTATTAGCTTCCGGTGTATAGCCGAGACAACACTGTTTTTATTTTACCTTTCATGGTGTCTGTCATATCTTCCTATAAAGACTAATATTTTTAAGGAAATAAAAACAACTCAGTTTCTAAAGTTCCTCTGTACTCTTTAAGATGCAATGCTCTTTGAAACACTTCCTCATTTTTGTACATCTTTTCTCTGTGAGTGTAACCTGAGTTCCTGGAAGATCGTGACTACTCCATGTCTTCTTCTCTTTGACCTTATTCACGCTGATCTCCATTTTCTCTGAAAAGTTTCACTTCTGAAAATTTCTTGTTATTTTTTAAATATGTTTTTATTGATTTCAGAGAGAGGAAGGGAGAAGAGAGAGAGAGAAATCAAAGGTGAGAAAGAAACACTGCTTGGTTGCTTCCTGCACATCCCCTATTGGAGATCGAGTTGACACTCCAGCCATGTGCCCTGACAGGGAATCATGACTTTCTGGTTCATGGGTTGACACTTAAACACTGAGCTACATGGGAGGATTCCACAATTATTTTATCTGAGGAAACTACTATGGTGATCTTCAGTGGTTGATTGAAGCATAAAGTTAAGCTGTTTTTCAGTGTTTCTGCTCAATGTAGGAAGACTTTATCAGTAATTTAGGCCCAATCTTCTATGGCAAGTTTGAATTTTCAGAACTGGGAAAGTTGTGTACCTTCCAGGGATAAACAACATCTCTATTCTACTGGGTTCAGAGGCAAGTCTTTCTTGAATTTCTGGCCTGACAACTCTCCTCACAAAGGCCTCTTGCTACTGTTTGATAAGACTGAGGTCAAGTCAAAGGTATCTCTGGAAATGTGTTTATAAAACACCTACCCTGTGCCCACCCTTTTAGGTTTTCTATGAGCTTTAGCAGGTTGGCTCATAGCTACCATTCCATTCTGAGAGAGCCCAGAACAAAGCAAGCAGCATGGGTCAGTCCCCAAATCCTAGCATTTAAAATCCATGTGCTCCAGACAGAGAAGGTCAGTGTTGAGTGGGAAGTGGATTTTTTCTGCCAGTGGATAAATGTCACCAACGAAAAGGAAGTATGTTTGTTCTCAGAAAGACTGGAGAAAAATGCAGAGAGGACGTCTTTCTACTTTTATTGTAGGGGAAGTGTGAATCCAGAGGCTTGCAAAACCACAAAGAATAAAATCTTGCTGGAAAATAAAAAATGGACACATCTGGAAATCAGGGCACCAACCTGCTGCTCAGAGGTGGTGTGAGGAAATGGTGCCCCACACCAAAGGTTCTTTGGAAGAGAAAAGTGGTCATTGGTGCTTGGTAATGGGAAACCTTCAGCAGAGTTAGTCCATGGATGGAGACTAGACAGGTGGGAGATTAATGACCACAGGGCTTGAGAACTCCATCTATAACAGAGCTCAATCTAAAAACAACAACCACCTGCCTCTGTATTCTTTCTGCTTCTCAATACCACATGGAATAAGCATGGACAGAGCATATCCAGCAAGGAATTCCAAATCAAACTCACAGGCTGTCAGAACAGCCTCGTTAACTTGTAAATTTGACAAAGAAAGCCATCTGGAAGACAAACTCCAAATGGTATGCATCAATCAGCATCAAGGTAAACTCACAACCTGAACCCAGTGGTATGACTTAGCAGTGGTTCTCCACCTCCTGGCCCTTTAAATACAGTTCCTCATGTTGTGACCCCCAACCATAAAATTATTTTCGTTGCTACTTCATAACTGTAATGTTGCTACTGTTATGAATCATCATGTAAATATCTGACATGCAGGATGGTCTTAGGCAACCCCTGTGAAAGGGTTGTTCAATCGCCAAAGGGGTCACAATCCACAGGCTGAGAACCGCGGACTTAGTGGATGAGCCATGTCAGCAAACCAAGCATGAGTATGGAATGGTTTCTAGGAGTTCATAGTCACATGAACTGATTTCCCACAAGGTACTTGTACAATCTAGATTTCTGCTCCTTATAACCACATCATCACTGCCACCAACCCTTTCCTCCACCTCCTCTCACCACTAAAATCTCTGACTCAGTCCCTCTGTGTTTAGGAATCTGTTTAGAACAGCATTTCAACAGCCATCTTTAGGAATGTTTGGTCAAGGGAGCCAACTAATCGGGATATTTCTGCTGGTGGCTGTCCTTTCTGACTGCATAAGTGAATCACCTGGGGAGCTTTTACAATAGCAGTGTTGAGGGTTTCTCTCCCAGAGATGCTGATTTAACTTACCTGAAGTGTAAAAATCTTAAAAGCCCTCCAGTCAATTCTAATGTGTAGCCAGGTTGGTGAATCACTGACTTAAGCCAAATCAAGACCCCAGATTTTCCATCCTGAGACCTTCTGATCAGAATTCATTTTGCTTTTGAAATAGTGACATCCAATTTTAACAATTTTACATGTCATTATTTCTACTTTTGATAAAAGAAATACCAAACTATTATAAAGCACACATTAACTTTTAACATTAACATTTTGTTTCCATGGCTGTTTTCCTTTCTTAGGTTGTTTCTTGGTTGTAGTAATAGCAACAGAAAGGAGGGTCTGTGACACATGAGTCCTATTCTCATAAATGTATTAATTTTTTCTTGCAAATTACAATGTTTTTGTTTCGATCTCTGTCTAAAGATAGAGCCAGTGAAGAGGCCTCTTCAGAATGCATAGGAGAACCCTTGAATTCAAAAGGCTGGCCAAAAGCACAAAGACTGAGCAAGCATGCCTCAGTTGTCCTTAGAGAAAAGGCAGAAGACAGCTTTCAAAAGCTACAGTAAAATTCTTGCCTGGAGGCATCATGCTACTCCCAGCCAGGCTCTGCTTCCTGACTCTTTTGACCAAAATTTGCTACACTGCCCTGTAGACTATTCAGATACCACATCCCAATTAAATCTGTATTTAAATTTAATTTATAATTTAAGCACAATTTAAATATTCATATCTTCTGTATTGCATCTGAGTCCTTGAGACCCTGAGTACTGGCAATGTCATGGCTACCTAAGCTCTCATCATTCTATTTAACTCTTCAGAATTCACACTGATAACCTGCATAGTATAACCCATGTCTACACCACTGGCCAGTGGACCAAGCCTTAATACAGTCAAATGGACATTCTGGACTGTCCTTAGATGGGTGTGCCATTCTCATTACATGCTTTCTGCTGGACTTATTTGGGCCATGGTAATGACTAAATGGTAACTTGAAAATATTACCCACTACAGAGTAAAGCCTTTTAGGTGAGAGTCCTTAGACACAACCATGCATAAGTATCAGAGGGAATTCTTATTGTCAGAAGCTTGTAGAATACTTGTGAATGAAGTAGTAAGAATAGGCTTCTTTTGGCAAACAAGACTTCCACTAGTGTTTTAGGAAAGGGCGGGTAGAGGAAGGCAATATTCAGCCATCCCAAAATAGCTGGTTTATTACTACAGGAAAAAAGATAAGACAGAGGCAGATTAGTCACATTTCCCTATTTGTTATTGTACCAAAATTATCTAGTGAATTGCAATGTCATTTTGCATTGTTTTTGAGACTTCTTAAATGCATCAAATTACTGAAACTAGAGTAGGAAAAAAAATTACTCCAATCAAAGCAAAATCTTCATAACAGTGAGTGATTAGGGTTACTACTTTGTATTTTTCTTTTCCTTTTATTTTGGCAACAAACCCAGCAATGTTCCTTTAAGCTATCTGGTTTACTCCAGGGGCACATAGCTGCCAATCAAACCAAGTCTTGGCCATCTTAGTCTGCTTCAACCTTTTTTGCCATTTACACACACATGGAGATTTGCTTTGTGCATATAATTAGTGCTCTCAAGTTATTAACATATTCACTCAACATATATTTATTAATCATCTACCTTATGCCACGCACCATTCTGATTTATCACCTTGGCTCATGTCACCTCATGTCATAGACAACAGTGACACACCTCCAGCTTCCATCCTGTTTCTCTATTTGCCTATAACAATAAAAATAACAATAGCTAATACTATATGGTGTTTATCTTGTGCAAGGTCCTCTTCCAAGTGCTTTATATATGTTAATGTTTGATCCTCATGAGAACTCATTTTTGTCTCCGTTTTCCAGAAGAAAAAACTGAGGTGTGATTTAGTTGTTAAATAATTAATTTCTCTGAGGAAAGCACAGCCAGTAACTGGTAGAACTTGGTTTTGAACCTGGGTAGTCTGGCACCAGAGGCTGTGTTCTTAATCACTCGGGAATCTCTGGTTGTGTCTATATAGCCCTCGTTAGTAGGCAACTCTCTGGCCTCTGCTTTGACCTAGCCCTCATGGACTTGCTTCTACCTGACCCATTCTACTCTCAAGCAGAACTCAGAAAGAACAGCTAACACCGAAGACCTGCCCACTGCATATTCTTAGGCTCAGTTACAAAGACAGTTCCTATGGACATACTGAATGTTTTTCAAAGCTGGTAGTTTAAAAAAAATGTTAATTAGAATGTTTGCTTTTCTCCAATGGAGGCTGTATTTCTTTATTATAAAGATATCGTATGTTCTCATCCCAATTAATTCTAAGATTATTTGTTTCTCTAGTGTCAAGTGTTTTTAAAATATGAGGTCTTTCTGTGCACTTGATTTTTCTTGGCTAATGTTTAGCATAATTATTTACACATTGAAAGAGGTAAATTTTAATTCAAGGTCAAAGCTTTCGGGTACACATTACAGTTAGACAGGCTTCTTTGTGGCAGAAGTAATATTGTTCAGCTCACAATCCAAGAATGGCATGTGGGCCATTTGTCATCACCATTCTTTTCTTTCCTGATACTTCCTTAATTTTCCATGGATCTTCTCTTAGATTCACCAAGATCTCTCACCTTACATTCACAAATGATTCAGAGTCTCTATTTCCTATCTTTTGACGTGAGAGATCTACTGGGATATGACTGAATAATTGAAAAATTTCAAGTAGAAAATAAATTAAATAGAAAAAATATTTTTTAATTATAGCAGCAAATAATTTCATAACAGTCACATCAACCGTATATAAAGAGTAGGAAAGCAAAGACTTTAGACTTAATAAAGGTAACAAGGATATTTTGTGGTGCATATTTTAGTTGTAGAATGTTTTGAAGACCATAAGAATCCCTGAGACCTTGTTGGGAAAATAAAAAGATGGGAGAAACTACGATTTCCCCACATTGCATCTTCCCCCATCACACACTCCCTATCTTGACATGCCATAAATTGCCAGGGAAACCACACACACACCACCACCACCAACAACAGCAACAACTGTTTTCTCTTTCTTTTTACCTCCTTCTCTTTCCAAAACAGGCAGAGAAATAGGCATTCAATTTCAAATGACAGAGTCACTAGAGATGTGCTAACTTGATAAAATGCTTTTACTTGGAAATAAGTTATGGTCTAGAAAGGAAGTCACAAGGTGACATTGTGGCCCAGCTTCAGTTCATTGATTTTTAGGGACATAAGTTGAATAATTCAAATTAAAAAAAAAAAAGTTTGCTCTGAGAGCTTAGTCACCAGTTTGTCTCATTGGTCCAAATAACTAGACAAATGCCAAATCCCCACTTTAGTTTATGCTGTGAATGTCTGTTGGGTTGGTATGCATTGCGAAAACCCGTGGTTCCTGGAGGGAAGGTGCCCTGTGATGCTATCAGCAGTTTTTCTCCTTCTGACTTGTTATGATAATAGCTTTTGTTTGTACAGCAACACTAGAAATTCAGGATAATGTAAAACACTCTCTGCTTATGAGCAATATTTTTTAGAACTATCCTGATTTGAAATAGTTTCTCTTGCTATCTCCTTAAACCAACATCTTTCAATGGACTAAAATTTGAATCACAGCTTTGCCACCTACTAGGCTGTGTGAACTTAAGTAAAATGTTTCACTTTCTAAAACCTCAATTTTTTAGATGTTCCTCCTTCTTAGTGTTTAAGTGAGGATAAAATAAGATTTTGTATGAAAAGCTATAACACAATGGCTAGTATCTAGAAAATACTCATAAACATTAGCCATTATTATTAAATTCAAATATTTTTGTCTCATACCACTTATTCTAGGCTGCTTTTCATATCCGGCAACTTCTCCCAAATTACTTTCAAAGCCTATACTTTATTTGTAAAATATGATGGCTCTATTCAAGAGAACAGAGTATAATAGATTACTTCCATGTTGGCTTGGTTAATATTTTGAACTTTCTTCTTCTTAGTTACAAAGAAATGCACAAGTAATTTGGGCTTATTTGAAATTTACTTTTATTCCTTCTTTGACTATTTGTCTTACAAAATTGCTAATGGTGTAGGAAAAGAAAAAAGTGACATAAATAGCAAATTGCATAACTGTTTCCTGACTATTTAAATAAGACAGAGTATTTCTTCCAATATGTTAAAATAAATTCCTGTTTGTTCCAAATGCAACCTTGTGACCTGGGGAAAGGGAAGAAGGATTGGCCAATTTTATAGCAGGGCAAAGTGGATATGGAAGTGCAGGAAGTAAATTCCCAGAAGACGTTGGCCCAATCATTCATTGCTCACCAATGCTACTTCCTCCAATCAATGACTCATGCTGTCTATTTGCTGATTCATTTATTTCTATTGAGCAAATATCTAATGAGCATCTGCCATGAGTTAGGCTCTTTTCCAAATGTTGAGGAAAGAGAAGTGAGCAAAATAGACCCAAAATCCCTGCCCTAGTGGAACTGACAAAATACATAAATAAACTATCCTCTATGATAAAACCCTAATATGCAAATCAACCAAAAAGTGGAAGGACGAGTTGCAATGATGCACACTGACTATCAGGAGCAGACGCTCAACACAGGAGCTGCACCCTGGTGGTCAGTGCGCTCCCCAGTGCTGTTCAGCCAGTTAGCCGGGCTCATGGCTGGTGAGCGCAGAGACGGTGGCGGGAGCCTCTCCCGCCTCCTCGGCAGTGCTAAGGATGTCTGACGGCACGCTGGCAATTGGACATCCCCCAAGGGCTCCCAGACGGCGAGAAGGCACAGGTCGGGCTGAGGATGAGGAATCTCCCCCCACTCGCCCCCCCCCCCACTCAGTGCACGAATCTCATGCACTGGGCCTCTAGTATATTATGTTAGATGGTGACACATCCTATAGGGCAAATTAAAGCAGGGAAGCAGAATGAGGATTAGGGGTTGCAATTTTAATGAGAGTGGTGATTAGCAAGTTGCTTGATGATATTTGAGACAAGACTTGAAGGTCTGAGAGACAATCATATGGGGATCTGGGGAGACTGGCAATACAGGCAGAAGGAACAGCATGTGCAAAGACTCTCAGCAGTAAAATACATGCAAATTGAAGAGCAAGGAGACAAGGGCTGGTAATAAAAGCAGGGTGTGTATCTGGGTTTTGCAGGCCATTCTGCTAACCTTGACTTTGACTGGGATTAAATTGCGAAGGTACCCAGAGGTTTCTGAACAGGAATGATATGATCCAACTTAAATTGTATAGGGATCATCTTGTGCTGAGTGGACCCCAGATGACAGAGATCAGGACAGAAGCAGGAAACCAGCTAAGAGCTATGATAACAACCAGTGCAGGCTGTAGCAGAGGAGGGGTGAGAGGCAGCCATTGTCGAAGCAAAAATCAACAGACTTGGCTGAACATTCTGCATGAGGTTTGTGAGAGAAAGAGAAGAGCTGAGAATGCGTCCAGGGTTTTTGGCCTGAGAAACCGGAAGGGGTGACTGGACACCATTGTGTGGTTATCTGGAAAACGCAATGTCTTGGTTCCAGAAATAAAGCTGCAAATGCAATCAATGGTGAAGTAATTTCATTTACACTATACTCACTTGAAATGTGTACATTTAATTTAAGCAGGGACTGAGATGACATCTATCATTGAGTTTTCTGGAAATAAGTTTATCTAGAGCAATAAATCATGGAAAAGAGACTCCAGAAAAGGACCTTTGAACAGGACTGTGTATCAAAAATTACCATAAACTGCCCTAATCTGTCCAGTGGATAGAGAGTCAGCCTGTGGACTGAAGGGTCCCAGGTTTGATTCCAGTCAAGGGCACTTACCTTGGTTGCGGGCACATTCCCAGTAGGGGGAGAGCAGGAGGCAGCTGATCGATGTTTCTCTCTCATTGATGTTTCTCTCTATCCCTCTCCCTTCCTATCTGTAAAAAATCAATAAAATATATTTTAAAAAATTACCATAAACTTCTAAGCAAACATCTTTTCCCAGCAAAGATAATGGACAGGGTAGGTCCCAGGTTTGGGTATTTAAAGGAACAACCACGCTAGCTGATTTCAATGCACAGGTTTGAATGTCCTGAAACACACACTGGTTATGTTTTTGCATTCCTTACAGTGGGTTCCTCTAGGATCTCTGTCAGCTTATTGGAATTACAGTGCTCCGAGGCACTTTGGAATTATCTAGTCCCATAAACAGACTTAATAGCGTGTGCGGAGGCTGACAGGCTGACAAATGTTTACTGGAGCTCTGTGCTAAGAAACATTCTGAGGCTGCGTCTGGGGCTGGTGGAAAGTACACTGCGATAGATTAGCAGAACTGGCCGCCGGGGCAGGACAGTAACTGCACACACCATGCATCTGCCATCCCTTCCAGTCCCAACCTTTCATTTCAGGGAACCTAGCCCAGGACCCCACAGACACTCCACAAGCCCAGCAGCCCCACAACCGTGGCCACCGTATAACCCTAGAAGATAAATGCCGGAGACAGACGTATACACATATTTCTACGTATGGTGAGGATTTAAATATGAAAACATAGCCTTTTCACTAATCTAGGCAGATCTGAACTATTGAGCTTTTACTGGATCTGAGGGAAAATTTCCTTCAAAGAGCCTTCCTGTTGTTTTTATTTGTTTTTTTTTTCCTTGTGTTTTAATTTTATTTTAAAAGATTTTATGACTTGGCATGAGTGGCAACAATGAAATCAAAACTCTACTTTATAGACTGCAGTGGAGTGGATTTATAGCCAACACGCTGATACACACACACGCAAAAACGGGCATAAAGAATGTATTTTTTGTTTGTCACCAAGGCCCTGGAATGTAAAGGAAATGGCTGAGCTGCAGCTGCAAACGATTACCAAGCATTTTCAGTGGTCTCGTGAAATGCCTTGAATTCACAGCATCACTTGGGAATTCGGTCTGGACTGCACCCATCAGAAGAAATAGGTGCCTCCCCATCAGCCAACCCCTTGCCTGCCCCTCCTTGGCAAGATCCATGGATCAGACCTTTATGAAGCCTCTGTCTTCTGATGCCTTGAAATAAAAAGCCCCCCTTTCTTTTCCTTCTTGACCTCTCTCCTTGCCTATTCTATCCAGATTGTATTTCTTAGGATTCCTTTAGTGTTAGTACATCACAATTCATCCTTGCAGAGCCCTCCTGTTAGACCACACCTCGGTTCTGCACATGGGCGAGGGAATTTCCTTTTACTTCCCTCCAACTCACAGGAGCTCTTGGTGAAAGGGATACTTCCTTTTTCACATGTGAACTTGCCTGAGATGGCACCGGGGATTCCTGCCTTAGTGGGCTAGAAGAGCGACTTTTCTGAAGAAACTGAACTCCTTCGACCAACATGTGAAACTCCTCATCATAAAAGACAACACTACATGGGCATAATGAACTATGGTGGCCATAGTCAAGTTCAACTTGTGTTCAGAGAGAAAATCCTCCTGGATGCATGGGTAGGAGTGAGATCAGCTGGACGCTCCCAAGGACTGTCAATGACCTAACTGTGGAGACTAGACAGGAAGATGGACAGAATGCTAGCATTCCAGGCTGGTTTGTAATTGTCACCCCAGGCTCTTGATGACACCATGGCCCCAAGTACAAGTCACATCATTGAAGGTCAGCAATTAAGGACTCACCTAGCCTTTTGTTAACAATTGACCTTTTTTGTCATCATCACAGCGAAGAAATAACTTTGCACAGTAATTATTCCACCAAACCAGGCTAGGATCTGGATGAACAGAACACTGGCAGAGGCATTAGAAAAGACACTTCTGGAAAGACACTTTGATACTGTTGTAATTAAATTAGTTATTAATAACAGGAAAGGAGCAAAGGGAAGGCCAGATATAGGCCTGTCATTTGGGCAGGTTTATCAGGAAGCCACAACTTTACACTCCCCAGGGAGCCACTAGTCTATTCCTGGCAGATCACTGGTGGAAGGGCCTGGACAGGTGGAGATGGACGCATGCCCAGTAAAGTTGGGGGGACTAGTCACACCTGGAAACAGGTCATTGGCCAGAGAAGGCATGGCCACTGCAAGTGCATGAAATTCGGGGTAGTTAATCCCCTAAACCAAGGAGCTTGCTCTCTTGGGCTTGTGGTTGCTCCTGGGCACTCTTGTGTTCTAGTGCTTGGTGCCCTTGGCTGCCCTTGGGACTTTGTTGCAGGGGGCGTGCTTTCTTGCCTCCCCTGCATTAGCTCACATGGCCCACAGCCATATGGACCCCTCCCACAATGCACTAATGGACAGCATATAGCCTGATGCTGAACTAGACCCGACTGCAACCTGGAACAGAAACTTTAAACACTGGCTTTGCTTTTAGCTTTACTGAACCCCCAGCCACACTTCTTCCAGGACTGGATGAAGGGAAGTGGGACTTTGGAAACACAGAGATGAAATTCCATGCAAATAAAAATCACTCATTCTCCCATGTGGGTGTCAGAGAATTCTTTTTCTTGAGATATAGTAAGGACTCCACCCCCAACACTCAGTGGGGAAAGGAGACTTCATTTTCCCCGACAACACTCAGATCTCTCTTCTTCTGTATTTTGAAGGAGTCAAGAATTGGATGAAACAAACACTTTTTTGACTGTCATACAGTCAGGTGTCCTATGTGTAGAAAATAAGGACTAGTTTTATGGGTTTGGGGAAGAAATGGGCTGGCTCTGTGGGCTCTAGTTTATGTGGCAGGTTATAGTATGAGTGTACCCCCCTCCCCAAACTTACAGCATAAAGAGTGGGAACAGGAAAGGAGCAGAGTATCTCCCTTTGTAAGCCTCCCCACCCCTACCTCTCTGCCCCAACATCCTGCCCACTGGGCATAGGTGGTCTTATCCAACTTCACGTACAGGCTCAAGGGGAGGAGCGTAGAGATGGCAAGGCTCTGGAATTTTGGTCACTTCAGTACTGCTGGTTTCAGATCTGAGGGTGAGTTCTGTGTCAAGGACTCTGATCCTTGTGCATTTCCTTGTCTTTGTGAGTCTGAAGCAAAATATAATTTTCTGATGATCTGTCCTCAACTAAGAAAAACATTCATGAAAATGCCATATATTAAGTTTGAGCAACAAAGTATTCAATGGTGAAGTGCCATCGTTGACCTTGGGATGCAACTGAGAAAGTGGAATGAAAGTGTTCAGATTGGGTAATGAAAAACATAGTCTCCAATTATGTATGGATTGGAGATTATACATATGTATTATATATATATGATAATTACATATAAATATACACATTTAGAGATATATTTTAATATTATATATATATAATCTTTAATGAGTTTTAAGTATAGAAGGGTGGGTTCTCACCATTGCTATGACTGATACAAATTTAGAAGACAAAAGAGTGTTATACACTGGTTTGATGTGAATATTTTACTGCCTTTTCATTTAGTATTGTATTATCAACTCCAGAGCATATGAAGTCACTAGCAAATAGTATTGCTCCTCAGAAGAACAAAGGGAGATGCTAAACCTAGAAGAGACCCTAAATATAAATATATCTTCTTCAAAAGTTCAAGTTGCTGACTTACAGATGTGGCTCAGCAGTGGTTCCTAAGGTGTCCAAAGCCATGCAACAGTGAAGTAATGCCCTTGACTCCTCCTCCAGTGCTCCTAGAGTGGTTCAGCATCAGGAGGATCTTTCTTCCCACAATTCCAGTTAGCATGGGCCTCCTCCCTGAGGCTCCCTCCCTAGAAACTGTTTTTAATATTAAAAATAAAAATATCAGAGGCTTGAGGACAGGGGAGCAAATGTAGTTGTTGTGTTACTTCTTCTTTAAAACAGGAAATACTTGGGGAGAGAAATGTTCATTATTTATATGCTACAGAATGCTGGTTTTTTAAGCTTTCTGGATCAGGCTTCCTGCTTAAAGGGCTGGGGATCTGAATTCCAGAAATCGACAGCGCTCAGATACAGAATGCATCTGAGGTCCATGGTTGTCAGGAGGCTCAGGGGCCCTGAGCTGCACGGCATCTTCCCCTCCGACTCCCAGGGCTCCAGGCAGCGTGTGCATTCAAGGCTTTGAAAATTTTGCTGGATCCACACATTCAGTCCCATTTAGTGGCCACTCTGACTGCTCAATGCCAATCTCAGAGCTGGGCCCACAGGAGAGAAGCAGGGAAAAGGATGGAACTTGGGAAGGAGGAAGGGAGCTTAGAGAAAGTGCAATTTTTAATTTTTTTCCCATTTTATTCTCTCAGCAGTTATTCTGTTTTCATGGTGGCATCATAGAAGCACTTGTTCTCTCATGCTTGCGTCTTTATAAACTATATTTTACATGCCATCAAAAATGAAATAGAGTCATAAAATTAATGTTGAACTTGCTATATCTCCGTAGAGCAGGGAAAGGACCTGGTGATGGATAAGGGAGGCTCAAACTGACCAGGACAAAATAAGAAGGCAGTGCCATTGCAAAGAGCAGGTCTGCCATTGGGACGTATAAATAGACATAAATCAGCAGTTCTCCAAGTGTGGGCTGATAACCACCGGGGAGGGAGGGGGTGGGGGGCTCAAGGATCCCCCAGGTGGCCTTTGGGATGGTCTCTTATAATTTTTCCATTTAAATACAACCACATTTATACTTGCTTTGTAGTCTAGAATAAATCACTTTATAGCCGTCATTAATGTCTCTTTAAAAACAGCGAGTCTCAATAATTTTGGTCAGGATATGTGGTTGGTCTAAGATGTCCTGTGCCGTATGGAAATGATCTGTGGGCCCGAAATCTATAAGGAGCCCTGGACTCACACAGGCAGACGCTGTAAGTGTAAGTTAGCATTTACTACAGCACAGGATGTGCAAGGGTTGCACCAGGTGGTCCTGGGGGACTCACTGTTCCCCATTACCTATTGCATCATTCCAACTTGATGGAAGGGAATGAGTTTTAGAAGGGTCAGGAATGCAAACGAATTCTTTTATTTTATATCTTTTTTTTTTTTTTTTTTAGAAAGCAGGCATTTGTTTAATAATTGTAAAAATCTTTAAAAAATAAAATGTTTAGTCAATACAGGAATCATTGTAAAGTCTTACATATATGAACTCATTTATTCTCACTATAAAAAAAACTATATTTGGTGCTATTATTTCTCCCATTTTATGGCTGAGGAAACTAAAGCATGTGGACATTTCTTAGGGGCACATGATTAAGTAAGTGATGGAGTCAGGATTTAATCTAAGATCTGACTCCAGAGCCCCACATGCAACTGAGACTTGGTACTGACTTTTCTCCTTAAGATTTCATATGTGGGGGAAGAAGGAAAAAAGTCAGCAATACTGAAACTGGTAAAACAGCTAGAACAAATAGAAGTCTCTCATACTCATCATTGGGTTCAGTAATCTTTGTGCAGGCTTGTTGGCAATAGTCTGAGGAAGGACCTTTTTTAAAAAAATGTATTTTAATGATTTTTTACAGAGAGGAAGGGAGAGGGATAGAGAGTTAGAAACATTGATGAGAGAGAAACATCAGCTGCCTCCTGCACAGCTCCTACTGCAACCAAGGTACATGCCCTTGACCAGAATCGAACCTGGGACCCTTGAGTCTGCAGGCTGATGCTCTATCCACTGAGCCAAACCAGTTAGGGTTGAGGAAGGACCTTTAAGAGGAACCTCAGAACCTAGGAGCTTGGCCTCACTCTGTTTAAAGGAATTCCCTTATGGGCATTTTCTCATTCACACATGAGTGATAGAAAAAGACAGCATGGGGTCCCGGAAAAGTTTTAATAACATAGAAGGAGATTGTTTAAGTGAAGGTGCTGTGGGAATGACAAGCATTTTCAGAAATGAGAGCTACTTTTACAAGTACCTGCTTTGATTCTCAATGAAAATTTAAAAAAAATATAGATCTCTGAATTAAGAGGTTGAATATGAGATGATATGCCAACAGACTGGGACTTAGACACAAAACTTTTATGGATGGGAGGCAGACAAATAAATCGGCAACTTGAAATGCCACAGGGAAAGAGTAAGAGAAAACCAAACCATGATCACAGGGTGACATGTACATTAGCACAAAGAAAACGGCAGGAAAAGAGGTGAGTTGGAGAGACAGTTACAAATGTGATTCGGAAAAAAAAAATGATTTCAGAAGGGATTAGACATGAGAGACACAGAAGGAATCTCCAAATATGAATCATTTATGTCCCAGGGGGAGGGATTAGAATGCATGAGAGGGAGGATTACAAATAGAGTAGAAAGAAAATCCGCTGAAGATAAATCTGATCCTGTAGGTTGACTGTCTTATCCTGTATTTCGGAAGATCAGTTTGGACACCAGCACTTTATTTTTTATTATTATTTTTAAATATATTTTTATTGATTTCAGAGAGGAAGGGAACGAAAGAGAGAGAGAAAGAGAGAAACATCAATGATGAGAGAGAATCATTGATCGGCTGCCTTCTGCACACCGGAGTCCGAAACCTGGGCATGTGCCCGTGATTGGAATCAAACCCAGGACCCTTGAGTCTACAGGCCAATGCTCTATCTACTGAGCCAAACTGGCCAGGGCTGCACACCAGCACTTTAAAAGGTTTCTCTTGTTTCTGCTGCCCAGGATCCATTCCCTCCTAGAATTCTCCTGACACCAGGAGGACCCATCGCAGAATTAAGGGAGTGGAATCACATAATCACATAAAAATAGAAAGATAGAGGAACGCTCTCAGACATGGCTTGCACTGTAGGAAACTACAAAGGGATCTCGTTAACATAAAACATGGTGGGAACCCATAGCTTTGTGGCTATATTAATAATCTAAGCACAGACATTAATAGGAACTTCCATTTCAATAACTGATTTCAGAGAATAAGGGCGAGAGAGAGAGAGAGAGAGAGAGACAGAAACATCAATGATGAGAGAATCACTAATCGGCTGCCTCCTGCACTCTTCATACTGGGGATTTAGCTTGCAACCTGGGCATATACTCTGATCTGGAACCTTGACCTCCTGGGTCACAGGTCAATGCTCAACCACTGAGTCATGCTGGCCAGGCAATAGGAACTTCCATTTAGATGAAGGGAGAGCGCAGGCCACATACTCAGAGGAGTGGCACATATAACCCTGAGCCCACCACCAACTAAACACGTAGCCACGCTGCACTTATACTTGATTAGCCTTGCTTTCCTTTGCTCTGAAACTGGATTAGACAGCTAATGGTTGTCTAATTTACTGAAAAATAGTGTTATGAGCCTGTGAAGAAAAACACACACATCACAGTTCCCCACAAATGCAGAGGTTATAGGCTCACAGGGCCCAGCATGTCAGACCTGGGGACTGGACAGTGTCCCTCAAGTTGAAGGAGCTGCACCAGCTGATTTTCCCAGTCACTTGAATGTAAACGCAAGATCTCTGCTTTGTGGCTAAAACAATCTTCACTTGTTAAGAAGAAGCCTGCAATAACGAAGCAACTGCATTTGATCAGTCCCCAGACACATCAGATAAAAATCATTAAACATACATCCATCACATGGAATAATAGAAACAGCCACAATGGCGGAAAGTTATGACAGCATCCACAGCTCCTGCTTTGAAAATAAACCTGTCAGCTTGGCTTCATCATTTATTTTCCAGAATGTTTCCACTTTGCTTGATCAGCATTCACATATCAGCAGGAGACTCTTACCTCAGAATAAATAATAATATGTCCTCCCAAGACATTCTCTTCCTTATACTTTACAATTTGATACTGAGTATAGGGGCAGCTCACAACACAATACAAGAACAAAGGCATGCTGTTGTAGAGCATGTGACTTCAGGCTATGCTCCAATGTTTCCCAGAACATTCCTAGAAGAATCCCATAGAAACCCAGCTGCAGGAAGAGAGAGAGGCTTGCTGCTGGCTTTCTGGGTTCTAGCACTACTGAGTCTAGCACAAAGGATTTTCTGGTTGGAACCCCTGTCTCCACAGCTGAGGGCAGTGGTTGTCCCATCCCTAAAGGTAGCCCTGCTGATCAGGACTGGGACTGGGGCAAGGTCAGGGTGCCACTTGGCTGGGGAGCACAATTTACGGGGTGCCAAAATATTCAGTTATGAAGATAAATAATATTTAAGTGCAAAAAATGCAAAAAAAAATTCACAATAAACACAATCTGAAGGAAGTCAAAATTTCAAATAAAGACAGGAGAGAACATTGTACAGAGCTGAAGTCAGATGATAAGGAACATGTCTGTCCTAAAGGGGTAGGGGTAGGATGCAGTAGAGTTAGGAAGGGGCAGACCAAGAGAGGGGCTGAATAGGACAGGAAAACAATTCTGATTGGGTGACAGCTAAGGGTGTGCACCTCACACACCAGAGTGTGCACCTCAGGAAATTTCTATCCCTGGTGAGATAGAGCCACTGCCTAATAACAATGCAGTCTTTCTCAAAGCCTAGAATCTCAGAGGAGGTGCCTTCAGAGCAATTTATACAGATGTATTTGGAAACAGCAGTGTGTCCCTGTGTCTGAGGGACTGGGGTGGATGTTTAAGTGGAGGTTAACCCCAGAGGATAAACGTTCATTCTAAAAGAAGAAACCACCCTTGGCCACACTTTTCTCGGTTCCTAACACAGAGCTGCTGGCCAGAGGGCGTGGGTGGAGCCATGGCCCTCTGAGAGGGTACAGTGAGCCCTTCTGGGGTAGCTCCGCTGCCCTTGTGCGTGGTTGCTGGCTGTGCCCCAAGCCATTTGGATAATATATGGGTGGCACACTGCCACAGCCCAGCAGGTCGGCTGCCAGGACATGGGGGAGAAGCATTGCGCCCACTCACTCCCACCCTACAGCAGTTATGGCTGCTCTGGGCATCCATTCCTTCTCCTCCCCTCAGCAAAGAGAAGAGAGGTTGAGAGGAATGCGATTAGTAAAAAAAATACATTTCAAGCTGAGAAGTGAATAGATGATTCAACAGCTTTCCACATTCTTCCTGCTGCCTGCTCAAAGGAAGTGGCAAAGGTTTGTTTTTCTTCTCTTGTTAAATTCAAGCATGGGTTATATGGCTTTCTGGGTGGGCAGCTTATGCTTTGGTCCAGGTTCAGCGTTAGTTCACATCTTAGTATGCCTGGAACCCATACGTGTGCTCCTAGATGAACAACTATTCTAAATATCCTCCCAGATCAAAAGGGTTAGGAGAAAGTCAGAGACCAGACCACAGTGATGTGCAAATCTCTTTTCCAGCAGGTGAAGGCGAGTAGTGGAATCTGGACCTTGCATGTGTAAAATGACATTTGGAGTTATCCACAGTAAACAGAGATAATACATGATGATATGTACAGTGCCTTATTTTACAATAAACACAAAACAAATCTACCGTGTCAATCACTTCCCAAGACACCTAAATATTATTACTTAAATACTTGCTGCAACTGATCTTGGCGCATGCTAGTGTTCAGGGCCCGAATAAGAAGCAGCTTAATTCCAAATAAAAATACATGGAATTCAAATGTGTGTCCTTTTCATATTTGTAGGTACTCTTTGTTTATTCAAAGACGTCTTCAAGTATAATATAACAAATTTGGTGAGTATTCACCCAGCCAATTTCATGTGATAGAGTAATAGACTAATAGGCAGAAATATCATTCTAATATATAGAGATGCATCTATAATAGCCAGGAAATACTGGTACCAAATACTTTACAGTGGCTACCTCTTGGAGTACAGATGGAAAAAATAAATGAAGAAATGAGTGGAGAGCAAGTTTTCCTTTTTTACTCTCTTCTCTTCTGTATTTGAATTGAATACTGGCATTTAACATACTTTCATAATTAAAAACTAAAGAAAAATGTGTGGTAAATCATACATAAATTAAAATAACTAAAGGCAAAAATGCAACTACATTTGTCAGAAAATACTCCCCGCCTCGTCCTCCACCCCACTCCCCCCACAAAATAACGTCATTTGCTCTTTAAAAATTTTCCCCTCCTCTTTCTATTCCAGGAAATAGAAATCATCGACTTCCATGAACCCAGTTTTCTCCTCTACAGATTTCTTCCTTCCTCATTAATAGTATTGAGACAGACCAGTTTAAACTTCTTAGAGTTAAAAGCCCTCCCCGGCTCTGAAGTCTCTAATGTGCCTTGTATTCTCTCTCTTCCACTAGGATAACATCTCATTGTGTTCAGCTTCTAATACTCACTTTTCATTACTCTGCTGGTTGGCCTGACTTCGTTTAAGATTACATGAAAAGATGTGCCAAATGGCATGACCTGTTACTGAGAGTCTCACGTGTTCCAAGTTCTGAGACTTCCACCAAGTGTTTTCAGTATCACTTACTGTT
>PVJC01018731.1:0-30999 GCA_004026665.1 Murina feae | reverse complement strand
TGGGGGATGGGTGTGCCGGCCCAGGAAAGGTGATCTGTGCCAGGCAACAGCATCTTCTCTGCAATCTGCTACCCTTCTCTTACAGTGCAAGGGAGGGGGTGAGGGGAGGCCAGGAGAAGGAACCACTGCCCCAGTGGTCACTGAACAGCCCATCTAACTACCAAGGTCAGTGCCAATGGCCTAGTTCCTGCAGCAGCCAATCTCACAGCCAATCAGCAGACCTCATACTGTGGCAGCTCCTGTGATAATATGACTCTAGATATCCCCCTAAACCACCCAACTCTCCTCCACAGCTCAACTGCCTCCCCTTCAGGTCAAGATTCATTGCTTTAGCAGAATCAGAGGACTCACCTTCACCACATTCATGTATTTATCACCGACTCATCCTCTACTCTCTCCTCTTTGCTTTCCTCCAGCAAATTTTATTTTAAATTTTCAAACATGTCACCACTTTATAATCTCACTAAGCCAAGGATTCTCAAGGACTTAAAAATATATATATCAGTGCCCAGGCTCTCTCCACCTCCAAATCAGTTAACCTGGAATTTGTTTTAAGTCCCAGGGTAATTGTAATTGCAGCCAGGATTGAGAGTCACTATGCCAGGCACTATGCCAGTCACTTAGGGCCTATATATTAGAATCACATAGAGCATTTAAAAATATCCACGCTCAGGCCCCATTCCCCAGAAATCCTGCTTTGATTGGTCTTACAGTGGGGTTTTAAAGCTCTCCTGGTGCTTTTAATGTGCAGCCAAGATGGGGAGAACCACTGGTTTGAGGACTTTTGAAATTGTGCCTTGGAGAAGCCTACCAGGGTAGGGAGACTTGCAACTGTGCTGGAATCAAGAGTCCTAGTGAGAGGAAAAGAGACTTCCACAGACAGCAGCAGGGGAGGTGAAAGAAGAGACTCTGACTATTAGTTTGACAATGAGCAGCCCGATTGATCACCTTTCCTAGCAAATATAAAGCAGAACTCTCTTTGTTCAGGGCTCTCTTCTTGTTTCAGGTCTTTCTCAGGAGCTTTCTATTGGAGGCCCACAACGAGGCTCCTCCCCAAAACGGTGGGTACAAAAGGGGATTTATTGTACCTGAGATTTGACCCAGAAAAATTTACCCCATCAAGACAGTTCATGCAGGATTTAAAATGGTGACTGAGTAAGTGGATGCTGCATGGACATGCTCCCAGGACCAAGCTGGAATTACAGCTAAAATACAGAAAAACTTTCTGAATAATCAACACAAGACTCACTGGAGAGAACTCTGGTAACCAAAGACAGTTCAGGCATTATCCCACTCCACTCCTGACCCTCACCTCTACCAGGTATACAGTCTCCATGAAAACCAGCCATTGGGGACTGAAATCATTTCTCAGTAGCTACATTCCCCTCATTCATGGCCTCTGTCCTCTTTTCCCACCCAGCACATACACACGTGGTCATCATCATCATCATCATGATGCTCCATAGGACTGCACTTCTAGCCCAGTGGGCCTTACTGCAGAGTTCTCACTAGTTCCCCTGATAACTCACCTGGACTGCCTTGCCTAAATGGCCTCTATAGCCTGGTAGGTCCTGACCACCTAGTGGATGGTTCTCATGCTCTATCCTGATTTGCCCTTCCAAATCCTAAAAACTGTATAGTCGATTCCCAGAATTCTCTGTAGTTATATTCTATAAAGTCACTGCAAATACTGAATTAGCAAATACTGAATCATTGCTCCTAGGAAATGTAGGTTAACTTCCTGTAAGCTTTTGGACACATTTTCATCAACCAATCAATATGTAACCTTGTTTCATGTATATTTAAAAAAAGGGAAAAAAAACCTTTATTTAATATATGGGTGTCCCCAAAATATATATACACACTTTTAAAGCTAATAGTTCAACTTTGAAAATGAAATGTATTTAACAAACACTGCTTTGATCATTATTCAAAGTGTGTGTATACACTTTTGGGGGCACCCTGTATATCATTGATTCATTCACATTGAGCTCACTGACTTCAGCACTCTAAGTCGTGCCTTATTTAATTCACCTGTGTTCTCTGCGAGCACAACACAGCGTTCCTGTACATTCAGAGCACATTCACCACAGTGCCCGGGGGCACTGTCAATCAGTGAATTCACTAGTAGAAACACAAAAATGCAAAAATGATGGCCCTAACTAAATAAACCATGAAAAGGACTCAGAGCTGAAACAAGAAGGCAGATGTACCTGAGTATGTCCATGAATGACCAGGAAAGTGCTACAGTATTGATGTCAGGGTTGCAAATAAATTTCAGAGAGCAAGTACATGGATTCACAACTGTGGGATCCACAAAAAATGGTGATCGACTATATAAGCATTCAGGTCTTCATGACAAGATATTGAATGCCTCGCTATTAATTTAAAAGGCCTCTGTTTTAAGCACGAGCTCCTAAGACTACATAACTCAGACAAAGAAAACACCGAGACAGTGTTGTTGCCCTTCTTTTTCTTTTTACCAAGAAATTATTTTTATGAGAAAACATATTTCCAAAGATGATTAAACACTTTTTTTCTGGACCAATGAAGCAATGGAAAAAATAATGTAGGTATATTGGTCTTTTCACTGAAACAGTGTTTGGAGAAAACTAGACATATTTGTGGTCTTTATTGTAAATACACAGAGAAGATTTGTTTGGATTTTTTTTTCTTGAAATGGTATCATCCGTTTTTAAAAAATCAAACCAAGGTTTGCCTGTCATGTAAAAACAAAACAAAAGGTTCTTTCTAAGCCAGGGGTGTTGGCCTCAGTGTGTCCAGAAGAGATCCGCTGGGCAGAGGCACAAACTACGCACCACCATCCTGACTACAAAGACTGAGCAAACTTGAAGAGCGGGTGTCTCCGTCTCCCAGGTCTGAGCCTATCCCTTTACCTCTGCTTCAGCTCTGTTGCTGCATCTGCTGGTTCAGAGCAGCCTCTGGCAGGGCTTCCATCTGTGTGTGGACTGACTATTTAGAAGGCAGACACTGTCCTTTACAACACACTTCCCTTCCAGGTCTCGGGATGAAGTCACACTTTGGCGCTGCCTTGGATGTTTTTTAAAGGATGGACCAGCACAAGGACAGAAGGTATCAGAGTGAGTTTTTAGCACTGACACTGCCCCTTTGCTTAAGTCAGCATGAACTTGGTCTGTTGCAGGTGGTGAGGACCTTGCAGCCATTATTCTGGTGTCTGTAGGGGCAGTTTCCAGGCCTGTTTCCATTTCTGGATGGCCCGAGGGACAGCTGGAGGCAAGAGGAGGGGGCTTTCCACCCCACTCACATCCCCTCACCCCCTAGTCAACCCAAACAAACACCCTAAACCTGTGTGCTTGCATGTGGACACAGCATCAGGAAAAGTCTACTTGTCCCATCCTTCTCACTGAATGGTTGCCTCCAAGCTCTGCCTAACAGAAATCCTGGAGATGACTGTTTCTAGTGAATTTACTTTCTACTCCCACTGGAGTAGAAAAATGCCTTCAAAGTTGAGTGTTGTAAACTGACATCCATGATTTTTCTCCTTTGGTGGCTTCCTAAGAGACTTGTGAAGTCAGAATTATGTAAATCCCAGGCCCACTTGACACAGAGCTGAGCACTGCCCTGACCACCGCCCTGAACGCCCCCCGGGGGAGGTGCAGGAGGACTGGCTGATCATGAGGATGCACCTCCAGATCCTTCAGAGGAGCAGCAACAGCAGTGGAGGCTCACCAGGTTCTCGTTCAGCTCAGAGCACTGAATGTGTACAGATTATAGCATCCATCTTCTGATGTGTGCTCGCTCAAGACTGACCCAGCTATAAGCACATTTAAATACCCAGGAATAGCCCTGCCTGGTTTGGCTTGGTGGATAGAGCGTCGGCCTGCGGACTCAAGGGTCCCGGGTTCAATTCCAGTCGGGGGCATGTACCTTGGTTGTGGGCACATCCCCAGTGGGGGGTGTGCAGGAGGCAGCTGATCAATGTTTCTCTATCATCGATGTTTCTAGCTCTCTATCCCTCTCCCTTCCTCTCTGTGAAAAATCAATAAAATGTATTTAAAAAAATAAAAATAAATAAAGAAGAGGAATAATATTACTTTACTTCTATGCATTCATTCAACAGTTATGTGAGCTTTAAAAAGACTTCAATTTTCTTTTCTTTAGGTTGGGAGCATTCAGTCAGGATTATTTCATTTTATCAGAGCCAGGGGACATCAATTTAAAGCAGAAAATGTTGTTTTGTTGATCTGTGGTTGAGTTACTTTGAGTGTAAGAGCTCACCATCAGGAGGAATTCTCATGGAAATAATATAAATGAGTCAACACAACCCAAGTTATTTGGAAGGAAGTTAAACTTTCAACAAGATTGTTCAACTTTGTTAGACTCCATTTAACAACACTTGGTTGGTCTTTTCTTACACATGTTAACGAGCAGTTCACATGACAGATATATCCTGAAGCCCACTCTGTACGCCAAGGACCATGATAAGAGCTAAGAGGATGGGAAAGCTCACAGGTAACCAAAAACTCTAAACCTGGCTCCCTTCACAGCATCTTGGAGCGTCTTATTACAGTAGCTAAGCTTTCCTTCTCCCTGAAGACACCCTTAGCCTGTGAGACAAAGGCTGGGTACAATGTTTGAACTGTCCCATGCCACAGCCCCATTAAAACCCCGTGAGTAGAACTGGGGCAGATGAGCCTGAAGGGGACAAGACCTTTTGGAGCGTGCAGTGCTCCCCCAGGCCACTCCTGTCCCCCCAGGCTGGCCTGGGATCCTCAGACAATCTTTATATAGAGCTTCTTGTCAAAGAAGCGTGAGGAATGAAGGTTCCATATTCCCGACTACTTGCTAGGCTCCTGGCTTACTTTCCATTTCACACTCTTGGCAAAGGTAGATGCATGGTATGTTTTTATTTGATTTCAAAAGTAAAATTAATATTCAAGTCTTTGGTTTTTATGATTATAAAGCTCTTTACTGAAGCCCCTAAGAAACATCAGAGCTTTTTTGGATCATGGAAGAGCTAAAGAAGAGCCTGTTTCCTTTCTTTGGTTTGCCCATTTATGGAGAAAAGGATGTAAAGAAATGACTTTTGACTAAGAAGAGATATGATTCTCTGTATTGGCTAGCTCCCAATTTTGTCAACTGTCCATATGGCTCCTGGCACCCTTCCAATCTAGACTCCACACTGATCTTTTCAAAATCGCTGTTTATGCCCAGCACATAACACAGCCCCTGGCTCAAACCATTCTCCACAAAGATTTGGTAAATGAATGATTGAGAAAATGAATACTAGTTTGCAGGTAGCTAATGCTATAATAAGTATATTTTTTAAAAGCTTTATTGAGTTATAATTTATATACCACGAGTAATAATTCACATACCATAAAATTTATTCTTTTAAAGTGTACAGTTTAGTGGTTTTAGTATATTTATAAGGTTGTACAACCATCACCACTATAAAATTTCAGAATATCTTCATCACCCCAAGAAAAAGCCCAGACCCCGTCATAGTCCCTCTCCATCCCTGCCTCTGCTCAGCTCCTGAAAACTACTACTTTATTTTCTATCTATAGATTTGCTTATTCCAGACACTTCTTTTAAATGGAAACATATGATATGAGACCTGTTGTGTAAGACATCTTTCACTTAGCACATGGTTTTAAGATTCATCCATGTGGTAGCATATATCAATACTTCGTTCTTCTTTGTTGGTAAATAATATTCCATTATGTGAGTATACCACATTTTGTTAATCAGTTGATACATTGATGGACACTTGGGTAGTTTCCACCTTTTGGCTATTGTAAATAATGCTGCTATAAACATGGTGTACAAATATTTGTTTGGATCCCTGCTTTCAATTTTGTTTGACTATATACCCAAAAGTGGAATTACTGGATTACATGGCAATCTAATGTTTAATTTTTGAGGAATTGGCATACTGTATTGAGCAGTAGGTCCACCACATTATATCCCCATTAGCAATGCACAAGGATTCTAATTTCTCCACATCCTGACCGATACTTATTTTTTCTTTTTTTCTTTAATAATAATCATCCTTGCCCTTGCTGGTTTAGCTCAGTGGATACAGCATCGGCCTGCAGACTGAAAGGTCTCAGGTTCGATTCCGGCCAAGGTTGTGGGCTTGATCCCAGTGTGGGGCATGCAGGAGGCAGCCAATCAATGATACTCTCTCATCATCAATGTTTCTATCTCTCTCTCCCTTTTCCTTATTCTCTGACATCAATAAAAATATTTTTAAAATCATCATCATCATCATTATCCTGATAGGTGTGAAGTGATATCTCATTGTGGATCAACATTGGTATTATCTATCTTTTTTATCTTACCTATCCTAGTGGGTGGTATATTATGATTTTGATTTGCATTTTTCTAATAATTAATGATGTTGAGAATCTTTTCATGTGCTTATTGACCATTGGTACATCTCCTTTGAGAAACATCTATTCGAATTATTTGTTAAGTTTTTACTTGGCATGTTTGTCTCTTTATTGTTGATTTGTAAGAGTTCTTTATATATTCATAATAGAAATCCTTTGTTTGATATACTATTTGCAAATATTTTCTCATATTTCATAGGTTCTATTTTCATTTTCTTGATGGTATCCTTTGAAACAAAAAAAGATTTTAATAAAAAACATCTTTTGTTGTTTTTGCTTTGGTGCCAGAGCTAAGAAACCATAATTCAAAGTCATGAAGATTGACTGATGTTTTCTTCTAAGAGTTTTATAGCTTTGCTCTTGCATTTAGACCAATGGCCTTTTTCATACTGAGATAGAATTAACATATAACATTGCATTAGTTTTAGGTGTACAACATAATAATTTGATATATGTATGTATTATAAAATGATTACCAGAATAAGTTTTAAGGATATCTATTACTACACACAGTTACAAAGTGTTTTTTTTATTGTTTTTGTGTTTTTTAAAATATTGATTTCTACAGAGAGGAAGGGAAAGGGACAGAGAGTCAGAAACATCGATGAGAGAGAAACATCGATCAGCTACCTCCTGCACACCTCCTACTGGGGATGTGTCCGCAACCAAGGTACATGCCCTTGACCGGAATCGAACCTGGGACCTTTCAGTCCACAGGCCGATGCTCTATCCACTGAGCCAAACCGGCTAGGGCTACAAAGTGTTTTTTCTTGTGATGAGAACTTTTAAAATATACTCTCTTAGCAACTTCCAAATATACAATACAGTATTGTTAACTATAGTCACCATGCCAGTGATCCATTTTGAGTCAACTTTAATATATAGTATTAAAAAATATATGCTAATTTAAAAAATATTAACCTAAAATATATTGCTCTTTTTTAAAAAAAACACACAAAACAATTGAATTGATTCCTTACTCTGTAAAAGAGGGCTGTTGTTATAATGTTGAGCAATATCCTTACTTACAATCATTTTCTTATGAATTATTAAAAAATATATAAGGATATTTATACGTAAATTTTCTTTGGTGTTTAGCCATATATTTAAGATTCAGAAAGTGTCTGAACAGTTTATTTAACAAATCATTTAATAAATCTTTATATGTCTAATGTGCACATGCAGCTTTCCAAGGAGTAAATGGTCTGCAGAACAAAATACTGCAGAAGGTCAGCCCAGGAGAGGCCTTCTGACCTCACTTGTGCCCTGTGAGAGCCTAACTGAAGCAGCATGGGAGGATGGGCAGCGAGGGCCATGACGTTGTAGCTAATGAGACTATTTGTTGTGTAAAGGAAAGAAATAGGATTATTATTAAAAGGTACAAAAGAGTCAAGTAAAAAATTGTGCCATGTGCATGTGTGTTGAGAAGAGATAGCTAGTGAGAAGGAGAACCTGAAGGAGCTCAAGAAAAGAAAAAATTGAAAGCCCAGTTGTCAGAGACCATCAGAAAAGAGCATAGGTTACACAGGTAACTTCCGAAGTAGAAACACCTATATTCCTTTGAGAAATGACTACCTACATTAAGATCTTTTAGTTCACAGTTGTAATTTAAGCTAAAGAAATTTTATTGTTGCAGGTTTTAAGGTCAAAACTAGACCTTAACCTTAAGGTGCAGACAGACCTGGGTTTAAACTCTGGCTTTGCTACTTGTTAGCTGTGTATCCCTGGGCATGCAATTTAACTCTACAGTCTTCTCTTCTATAAAATGGGGACAAAATTAGACCTACCTTTTGTGTGAGGATTATATGAGGTCCACATATACAATTCTTGATAGTTATAAATTCTCAGTAGCTCTGCCCTAGCCAGGTGTTCAGTAGGTTGGAACGCTGTCCCTGATCCGGACACATATGAGAGGCAACCCTCTCCCTCTCCCTTTCCCTCTCTCTCTTCTTCTCCCTCTCCCTCTCCCTTTCTTCCTTCCACTCTACAAAATCAATAGAGAAAACATATTCTTGAGTGAGAATTAAATAAATAAATTCTCAGTAGCTCTAATAAAAATTAAACACATCCTTGTGACTTCAACTGAGAATTCAATCAGTTGACATGATATTTTATTCCATCAAAACCCTCTTCCTACCACTCGGTCACAATATTCTTGGCAAACATCTGAGAAGCACACACATCTTCATTCATGCTATATGGAGTTCAGTCTTTTCCCTCCCATGCTCTGGTGTAACTGAGATGAAGCTAGCTCATGTTTCAGACAAGCAGCTCCCATTGGCTAACTTGGATCTAGTCTGGCAGCACCGTGTTTGCAGCACCAGGTGCACAGTGCATCCTGAGTGATGCCATCAGCACTCCATTTTGAAATCTCTCCTGGCCCCAAGCAAGGATAAGTTACTAAAGCTTTTTAAGATTGCTCATTGCTATATAACATTTCCCCTAATCTCTGGGTAATGAAAAAATAAGCTGTTTCTACCTTTCTTGTGCAACTGTATTCACGCTGGGCAAAACTCATTAAAACTTCCCTCCCAAAGAATAATATTTTACTTCTCAGAGAAATAACCTTGTGAAAGAAAATGCTATTGGCTTTCAGTTACGTTAGAATGTAAAATCCCGTGACAGAGAGAGTGAGCAATCTTTCTGGCAATATCTACATCAGCCCCACTGCCATATTCTGGTCTTTCCAGCAATGCTGGGTTTTCCCAGTAAACACAAGAAACTGCACTGTGTGAGGGGTATCTTGTTTTTCCTTTTCCACAATAGTTTTTGTTTACTCTTTTAAGCCTTTTCCCTCTCATGAGTCCCTTTTTTGTTTTCTTTACTGTATCCTGTTGTAATAAGAGGATTTTGTTTTTTTACTGATTTGGAAAACTTCCTTCCTGGCATTCAGATTCTCTCCTCAGATGTCAGAAGGAGAGATAATGGCCCATTGCTAGCCCCGGGGCCAGGGAGTGACAGAGGAAACAAGGAGAGCTGTCGTCTCTCCAGGCCGGTCAGGTCCACATACTTCATGTGTGAGAGGGGCCCAGTGTGAGCCAACAGTAGTTTACTGTTCACTCCCACGACACCGCGGCATTAAAAGGCAAGGCTGGTGTTTTGAAATTCATCAGTACTTTCTAATCTGAGCACTCTTTGCAGTGTGGGTAGGTTTTCTAAAGAACATAATCACTGAGAACAAAGTCGGATTTATTGCAAACGCCAACTCTCTTGATCAAAAGCTGCACTTCCTGGCTTAGGATGTACCTACAATCTCTCTGAGGCAGAGCCCGTTCAATAGTTTCCTTCTCATGAAAAAATAAATGTGCCATAAATAACGTTTTTAAAAGATATCTAGGGAAACAGGGGAAACATATAACTTGGTGTACCTTGCCTATAAAAGAGATTCTGGAAACGAATTATTGTCCCACAGAGGCCTGTTCAAATAAAACCTTAATTTTCAAAAGTCGACTACATAACACAAATGTTAGAATGTTAGGGCTTAAAAGATCTATGATGGGGTAGGAGGGGACCTTTTGGATTGCATACTCCAACTCTCTCATGTAGTAACGAGGAGGCAGCCCATGGGGGTGAAATGAAAGGCCCAAAGCTACTAACTGCTGATTGGCACTGTATTTAGAACCCAGCTCTCAACCCAGTGCTTAACCCAATTTATGTCACTGCCCCTGTCTTTTGAGATGGGATCTGGGAAATCAAAATATAATAGGAAATCACAATGTTAACTTTTCAAAAGTAGAAACTAGATTTTCTTTTTAACCCCTAGCACTTCCCAGCTTCCTCTTGCCCTAACTTTCTGTCTGACTCTCTTGACGCTACAAACCCAACAAGTGATCAGAATTATGTGACTATAAAGAGTCGAATATAAATCCTTTGATAAAATTCATGTGGTATCTTATTGGGTATTTTCCATGTCTCATTCATCCACACAGTACTTCAGCAAATGAACATTGACTGAGCATCCATTATATGCAAGGCAGCAATCCCTGCAAATTACAGAGAAAAATAAAACAATCTCCTCCCCTTAAGAAGCTCCCAGTCTAGAACTGAAGATAAACAGGTAAACAACCCTCAGTCAGCATGCTGTCATAAAGGGGTCACGACTCCAAGGGAGCAGAGGTGAGGTTTAGAGAAGGCAAAGGAGGGAAGGGCATTCCAAGCAGAGGCTGCTACACAATATAATTGGGCAGTTTTGGAGAATTGCTAGGTCTTCACACTAGCAAGAGGTGTGTGTCTGAAACTTTAGTGTGCACACAGATCACCTCTGGTTCTTGTTAAAATGCAGATTTTTATTCTGTAGGCCAGGAGTAAGCTTAAAATTCTGCATTGCTAACCAACTCAGAAGTGATGTCAACGTACCCTGTGACCCCCACTTTCAAAAGGAAGGAACTACAGGGAAGATGAGGGTGGGCACTAAGCAAGAGCTGGTTAATAAAGTGACTGGAAGGTAATCTTATAGAATTTGGATTCTCTCCTGAAAGTAATAGAAGTGACAAATATACTTGAGTAACTTGAAACTGATGTTGGCTTTCTAAGTTCATTGGGAGCTCAAACGTCACTTCCATTCTCTCCCTTCCCTGACTCTTGCACTATAAGGTACCAGCAATTTACCCATCAAATTCACTTAACTCTAAGCGCTGAGAGGACAGTTATGCCTGTTTCAGCATTGAATCTTCAGATTGAATGTACCCAACACCTATGTGACCCATAGGAGTTTTTCCATAAACTTTAGTCAAACTATATGTTTGCTCTAGATCAGTAATTTTCAAATATTAGCATATATCAGAATGACCTGGGGGGTTTACAACATTGATTGCTGGATTCTCGGCCCCAGAATTTGAGATTCAGTACATCTGAGGTAGAGCCTGAGAATTTGCATTTCTAACATGCTCACAGGTGATTTATACTTCACATCATAAAAAAAGCAGACAATAGCAAATGTTGGAGAAATTGGAACCTCCTGCATTGCTGGTGGGAATGCAAAATGGTGAAACTACTTTGGAAAACAGTCTGGCAGTTCCTCAAAAAGAATTATGATATGATCCAGCAATTCTATTTCTAAGTATATACCCAATGGAATTGGAAACATATGTTCTCATGAAAATGTTTACATGAATCTCAGCATTGTTCATAGTAGCCAAAACCCAAAGGCCCATCAATCAATGAATAGCTAAACAAAATGTGGCATATCCATACAATAGAATAGCATCTATAATAATAAAACTATAATATGCTAATTAGACCTGACGACCTTCCAGGCGAAGCCAGGGTTGCGAGGGAGCCCTGAGTCCTGGGTGCCAGAGGGAAGCCCGTGCCGGTGCCAGCAGCCAGGGGAAGAGCAGAATTTGAATGAATTTCGTATATCAGGCCTCTAGTTCAATTATAAAAAGGAATGAAGTACTGATACATGCTACAACATGGCTGAAACTTGAAAACATTACGATAAGTGAAAGAATGCTGATACAAAAGGCCACATATTTCAATGCTCCATTTATAGAAAATGTCCAGAATGGGCAAATTCATAGAGTCAGAAAGCAGATTAGTGGTTGCCAGGGCTAGAAAAAGAAGGGAATGGGGAGTGGGTGATAAGGATATAGAGTTGTTTTTATTGAATGATGAAAATGGTCTTGAATTAGCAGTAATGATTGCACAATCTTGTGAATATGCTAAAAAAAACACTGCATTGTATGCTTCAAAGTGTGAATTTCATGATATGTGAATTATATCTCTGCCAGAGACCAGTCATTGTCACTCGTAGAGAAATGTGCCTGAAGGCTGGTCGACCTTAATTGCCCTGAATAGTGGGAAAGCTATTCACCCATCCTTTAGATGGAGACATTGATAGTTAAAGCAGCCCTCCAACTCTGTTACTGATATGTAAATCCTTGTTGTCTCTTTGTTGTTCGTATTTCCTGCCCTTAGGATAAGGATATGGTTGTTTTCCCCATTGCCTTAATAAAAGCTTTGAGCAAGACCAGAGTAGTGGGCAATCTTACCCACTAGAGGTAAAGATGCCACGCCTGGTCCCCATTATTCCAAATTGCTTTTCTTCTAGTCTCTCTCTCTTCATTTTGTGTGCAGCCTCCTCCAGAACTCGAACCCTGAACAGGAACCCTGAACCACGTGGGACGTGTAAGGGGCTCCCACATATCTCAAAGTAAAAGAATGTATGACTCTATAATCCTACTTGGTGAGAAAACATTTTCTTTCCTTTTTTATAAAATATATTTTATTGAATTTTTACAAAGAGGAAGGGAGAGGGACAGATAGTTAGAAACATCAATGAGAGAGAAATATCGATCAGCTGCCTCCTGCACACCCCCTACTGGGGATGTGCCCACAACCAAGGTACATGCCCTTGACCGGAATCGAACCTGAGACCCTTCAGTCCGCAGGCCGATGCTCTATCCACTGAGCCAAACTGGTCAGGGCAAGAATAACATTTTCCTCTTAGAGTTGCATGTCCCCTAAGGTAGCCACTGTGAGCTCTTGAAATGTGGCAAGTCCAAGGTGACTGGTGATGGGTGCTGTAAGTGTAAAATACACACTGGAATTCAAAGACTGAATTTAATTTAATAAGGAATGTACATATCTAAATACATTTTTAAAAATGGAGTCATACTATTTTGGATATATCTAGTTAAGCAAAATATAATGTTAAAAGTAACTTAGCCTTCTTATTTTTACTTTTTAAAATGTGGCTACTAGAAAATGTAAAATTCTGTGTAGGCTCCCGTTGTGGCTCACATTATCTTTCTATTGGCCGGCTCTGCCTTGGAGGTCCTCCCCAGTGGGTTCTGTCTTTGTGGGGACACATGAAAGTGTTTGCACCTGGGCTAGTGAATCAGAGGCTGGTCCTTTGCCTTGACATAAAGGGCTTTGTACCAGGGCTTGATTAGCTCCGTGACATTAGCATGATTCAACACATGTAAACACGGCAACTCAATGGATGTTTCCAGTTTTTGTTCTTTGAGTAGAAAGCCACCTGCAAAAACAGAACCTTGTTATCTCAAAGAGCAAGGTTCTGGGCTATTATTATTTTAGAAACTACTTTTTGTGTCTCTTGCTAATGAGCTACACAGCAAGTCATCTGAAAAAGAAATTTTTAAGGCATAATTTATTTCCTCCTCAGAGTAACTTTTTTCCAAGACGCAAGTCAAAATAGTCTTAGCCTTGACATGTATTTTTAGATATCAGTGAGCATGATTGTAAGAATTCTCCTGGAAGAGAAAATTGTTTTGAAATGCGCTGAAGACAAGGGTTTACTTAGTAGATAAAATAGTTAAGGGCAAATTATTTAGAGTGTAGAAATTTCTATCAGTAAAGAAGTTAAGTAGCTTGATTGCTTTTTAAAAAATCATATCTTTTAAGTGTGGCGACAATAAAAGCATTAATAAAAAGTTTTAAGTGTTGAAAAAATCATACCTTTTAATTCTAAAAAATAATGTTATTCTGAACGTTTTCAAAATCACCAAAAAGCAAGGTGAAGTAAATAACCAACACTCCTAACCACTCTGCCAGAAATAATCATTGTTAATAGATAGATGCCTGACTTTCTGGGGGGAGGGGAGAAGGGTCTTGCTAAGTTAAAATTATTCTATGTAGAAAAAATTGTCCAAAATTATATTGTTGACTAGACAATTGAGTGACCTTCATTTTTCACTCAATCAAAAACAGGCACTCTAAATTTTGAGAGGATAAATTCAATTTTTATAGGTTTTATAGGTTTGGTTATATAACACCCCTGTGTTACAATTTAGTGGTTGGGCTAAATGTAATCTTTTAGCCTTTCCTTCAATAAAGTAAAAAAAGATATTTACATTACACACATAGAAGATGTGGGTGGGCATGTCTCTATAGATTTTTCTCTTTTCTTCACCAACAAGGTTGTATAAAAATATTTACTGCTTTCTTATAGGCTCCTGTACGTGGTGTAGTGTCCGCGTCATGAGGCAGGAGGATGGATTATTCGATGGGGTTTTTATGGACCCACATTTAAGTGTTTCCCCAGCTGTGTTTACAGCTTTGGGTTTCTAAGCCTCTTGAGAAGTAATCAGTTTTGATTATCTTAAATCCCAAAGTAAATGTTCCTTTCTGGAGATTATTCTAGTTGCCAACACAGGTTAGTCTGGCCTGCTGAACCATCTTTTAGCGCTGTGACATCCTAAAAGGAAAGCCGTGGTTTTGCTACGAGAAGGAAGGGGGACTTGAAATATGACTCAGATTCTTCACTGCAAGAGGTGAGGTCTCAGAACTCCTTTGCTCTTTTTCTTTTTTTTTTTAATTGTATCTTGTCTTCCTCGTTGGTCATTTCGTTGTATGAGCCTGGTTTCTTCAAAATAGTGAAAGTTCCTTTAGAGCCAAGATTCTTATATGATGTCGTTTTTCACATTCGTTTATATGTTTAATAACTTTTTCTGTACAAGCACTGACATAGCTTATGTTCTCAGTAATACTTGTTTCTTAATTAATGAGAACTAACAAGTGATATTTAAAAGTTTTGGAGATTATAACTTACAGGCAACTTCTCGTTAGGTAACTTTTATAAATGATTATGTTTAATATTTTTATTTTAAACCTTCCAGCTGTAACTATACGATTACCATATTTAGAGCCAGAGTATTGGCTAAGGGCTAAGACTCTGCCATCTAACTTGGTTAGCTTGGGCAGATCAATTAACCCCTCAGTGCCTCAGTTTCTTTATGGAAATGATAAATAACTAAGTTAATTCATGCAAAATGCATGGCATAATGGTTTTCATATTGATAAGTTAGCTGCTGCTCCTGCCACTGGCATTACTACAATCACCACACTGTTGACCAATGAGCTCAGTCCTCCACCAACTGGAGAGATAATCTCTTCTCCCAGGCGGGGATCTGGGAGCTATCTAAGATGAAAAGTGAGGCCACAAGGAAACATCTGCAGAGCTGGCCATGTTGGCCCAATCAACCAGACCATTCATTTTGTGACACATGCGAACACTAAGAAAATGAGATGAAAGTGGCAGCAGGTGTCCCAGGAGATACTTAATTTGGTCAGCACATGCTGACCTCCCGGTGGCTCTGTGGCGCAGTGCTGGGTGTGGGATACTCAAGAGTAGACATAAGAGCCTGGGGCTGCTCTTGCAAGCTTCTGTCTCCCACGAACTTTTAGGTGTACAGTACCTAAGAGTTATTTGTGTTGTTGCAGGGAATGTTTTCTAGATTTCTAAGGGGAAAAATAGGAAAGGAGCCTTCTTATATACAAAACCTAGGAAAAAAAAGAAAGACAAGATAAATATTGAATTGAGATGTCCAAGTCTCTGTATTCATGAGAAACCACCTCAAAACTTAGTGACTCAACCAACAGCCACGTATTATCTCTTACCATTCTGGTGGTGTCTGAGCTGCTCCTCTGCAGGTTTTTCTTGCAATCACTTGTGAGGGTGCCTTCAGCTGGAAGGTCCAAGACGGCCTCATTCAAATGTCTGGGAGTTGGCCATTGACAAGAGCCTCAGTTTTCTTCCTAAGGCCTCTCATTCACCTGTCTTGGTGCCTCCTCTTCTCTTCCACACATACCAATTCCCAACCCACCCATGTACCCAGGTAATCCGTGTGAATACTTTAGTATGTATCTTTCCTGTTTTTACCTATGGCTATATAACCATATACAGATGCATGTGTACACACACACACACACACACACACACACACACACCCCTAGCCTGAATTTCTTCACAGCTTGGCCATCTCAAAGTTCAAAGAGAGCAGGAGTGGATGCTGCAAAGCTCTCAGTGCCTCACCTCTGGACCTCCCACTTGTCCATGGCTAGGCCAGGCCAGGCCGATTCGTGAGGGTGGAGAAAAAGTTGCCTCATCCTATTGGGAGAAGCATATCACATTGCAAAGGAGTTGGACACAGAATCCATTAATACTGCTGCATACAAACCACCCCAAAGTAAATGGCTTGAAAGCACAATGTTTAATTTCTCCATGATTCACTGGAAGCCATCATTATATTCATCGCTCATAGCCTATTTACTCATTCACTTGTGGCATTTTCTCTCTAGTTCATGTTTACCCTCCTGCTTCTTTCTGCGGTTAGTACATTTGAAGTGTCATGACCCAATAAGGGTCAGTGATTTGAGGAAATAGGAAAACTCCATTTCTCTCTCGCTCTCAGTTCTAAAGCAGATGAATGAATTCAGGAATGTCTCCAAAAGTCCGCTTGGGATAAGATGAAGAGAGTCCATGTTTTAGTAAAGAAAAGGAGCCAGATTCTGGGCCAGGCCACACCCCTGGAGTCCTCTCTGCACCTGGAGCTTCCTTTGAAGTGAAGGAAATGGCTCTGCCACAAGGAGGCTGAAGGCGGCAGACAGATGTGAGCATGGAATGTGAAAAGTCTAAATATTCTGTAAACATCAAGGGGAGACGGGCTCTGGGCAGTAAACAGCGGAGCTGACCAAAGGCATCTCCATTTCGTGTTCTTGAGTGCTTACATTTTACTTCAGATTTGATCCTGGTGAAGGTCACAATTTAGACAACTCTGAAATTCTCAGCTGTGTGTCCTAAGAGCAATTGGTCATTTCCCCAGGTGTCCTTAGCAGAACCCCTCACCTTCTGGCTTCTCTGTCATGGAGAAAGAGCCATGGCCTGGCAGCTCTAGGGAACCTGCCCACAATGACACCATTGGCTTTTTTAGGTTAGGTTAAAGCGGGAGTCATTTCAAGAAAGGAGATCTGAATGCTAAGCGATAAAGGTAGAAACCCCCAAGGAAACTATTTCCAGAAAAATTTCAGAGCCTTTCTGAGTTCTGTTTCTGAGACGAAGCACAATGTCCTGGGAGAAGTCTTAGAATGAGTAAGGGAATCCCAGAGTGAGAAGTTCTTTCCCGGAGAATGTGTTGGTACAAGGGGCCGATGAAAGAGTGCATTATCTGAGAGATAGGCCCGGCTGGGGGCGTTCTTCATGTCTGAACAGTATGCATTCATACATTTTTACAAATGCACAGACATGATCAGTTCAAGTATAGGTACATGTGTGTGGTCATGTGTGGGTGGCCTTTTTGTCTGTTTTTCTTTGTTGGATTGGTGCCTCCTCTTCTCTTCCACATACACCAATTCCCAATCTACCCATGTACTCAGCTAATCCATGCTAATAATCTGGTATGTATCTTTCCTATTTTTACCCATGACTATATCATATACAGATGCACATACACACACACACACACACACACACGGCTGCTTTTTTATCAGTCTGTTTTACAAAAATAGAACCATACTACACATCTTTTTTCTGCCTTGTGCTTTACTCAGTCAATAATACATTCTGAATTCTGAATTTCTCTGTCAATCAGCGCAACTCTGATTCATTCTTCTTAAAGGCTGTCTTGTTCCATTATCTAGATATGCCATAGTTTATTGGGCCATTCCCCCATTACTAGAAATACATTGTAGCTTTCACATTTGCAAATCCCTCCCCCCAAAAAATAATACCTTTATATAAATCCTTATGTTTTGATGACTTATTTCCATTGGAGAGATTCTCAGAGAAAGGATTGCTGGCCTGAAATATGTATGTATTTTTATATTTTAATAGATATTGCCATACTGCTTCCCCAAGAGGCTGTAGAATTTCTGATCCCGCCATGCTACATGGAAGTACTCTTTTTTCTACAACCCTGCCAGCACTGTCTTAGGGATTGTTTAAATGTTAGGCAATCAGGTAGGTATAAAATATCTCATTAGTTTCATTTGCATTCCCCTCACTTCTGGTGAATGTGAGGACGTTTTCATGTACCTTGGTCATTTGGATTTGTTTTTCTGCATATTGTCCATTCATATCCTTTGCTCTCTTTCCTATTGGGTTGTTCTTACTTCCCTTGTCGAATTATAGCAAATCTCTGTATATTAGAAAAACTAAATGTATTATTTTTATTATATATGTTTCTTAAAATCTACCATGGTCTATTGACTTGTATAATAAAAGACTAATATGCAAATCAACTGAGTAGCAGAACAACCAGTGGAATGACCAGTCACTATGATGCACACTGACCACCAGGGGGCAGATGCTCAATGCAGGTGCTGCCCCAGCTTGCAGGCCCCAGGTCAGCAAAGGCGGGTGCCAGTGGGGGCCCCCTGATCACCCCACCTGTTGCCCCACATTTCTGCCTTGATCAATGGCCAGGCCTAGGGATCCTACCCATGCACAAGTTTTGTGCTCCAGGCCTCTAGTCTATAATAAAAGTGTAATATGCTAATTAGACCGGATGTCCTTCCACAAAACCTTCCAAACGAAGTTGGGACTCTGAGGGAAGCCTGGGTCCCAGGTGCCTACTGGTGGCCAGAGGGAAGCCTGGGTCCTGGGTGCCAGAGGGAAGCTGGGGGAAGGAAGGCCTACTTTGCAAGAATTTCATGCATTGGACCTCTAGTCCTATATAATAAAAGCCTAATATGCTAAGTCTCCAGTCGTCCAGTTAGCTGTTCAACCAATCAAAGAATAATATGCTAATGATATGCTAAGGCTGCTCAATCACTCACTATGACGTGCACTGACCACTAGGGGGCAGATGCTCTGACCAGTCGGTTAGCTTGCTGCTGGGATCTGACTGATTGGGACTGAGCGAGATGGGCCAGACACACCCTGGAGCCTTCCTGCGGCCCCTCCCCAGCTGGCCAACCTCCCACACCCCTCCCTGGCCCCGAATGTGGCGCCGGTGGGGTCCCTCAGCCTGGCCTGCGCCATCTTACAATTCGGGACCCTTGGGGGATGTTGGAGAGCTGGTTTTGGCCTGACCTCACTAGTACACAAATTCATGCATCAGGCCTCTAGTACTTTTATAATACTTCTGCCTTAAAAGTTATAATTTTACCATTAAACATATCTTTCCTTTCTCTCAGAGATTCTGACTTCTCAGTTTTGATAAGAAAAATTTCCCTGCACCATATAGTATATATAATCCACTGGATTTTCTTGCAAGAGCTTTACTATACTTTACCTTTTATATTTTTTTGTATATATATTTGTACTATATCCTTGAATGCACAATAACATTGGGATTCGATAGGATCCTGATTTGAATATATTGGTTTAAAAGAGGGTTCTGATAACTGGTGGGGAAGTCCCCTGCTTTCTCTCTATTTTTCCAAAATTATTTTCCTTTTCTTTGGTATTTATGTTTCTCTAGAAGCTTAGAGATCACTTTATCCAAATGTCAAAAACAAACCAGAAATATCCACCTTACAAGTGTTAGTAAATTGCACACAATTTGGGGGAATTTAATTCTTTTATGGCATTAAATCTTCTCATCTAAGAATATGGTATGTCTTTCCATACCTTCATTTCTACTTTTATATATTTTAGAAGGAATTAGTTGTTTATTCCCCCTCCCCCCCCCTTTTTTTTTTGCATTATATTTATTTCTAAGTATTTCATAGGGGTTTCTTTTTCATTATTTTAAATGAATTTTTTTCATTCCTATTCTTTGTGGGGGTTTTTTGTTTGTTTGTTTGTTTTTTATTCCTATTCTTATTGAGAGAGTAGAAAAAAAGCTAATGATTTTTTGCTTTTTTGCATATTTTTTAATCCACTTACTGTACCAACTCTAGATTTTTTTTAAATCTTAGAGATTTTTACTAAATTCCTTTAGGTTTTCTAGGTTTACAATCATATCATCTTAAGAAGCAGATCATTTTTCTTCCTCTTCATCAATGTTTTTTTCCAGTTTTCAAATTTGTTGTCACAATGTTTCATATTATATCTCTTTTTACACCTTTAGTCATTTTAATGTCTGTTATTTCTGTTTCCTAGACTTTTATAATTGTTTTTATCAAATGTATAGATTTTTAATGTAATAAGATGTTAAATCTACTGATTTATTTTACTACTTGTTTTTCTTTCTACTTTATTAATTTAAGTTTTTAAAATTATCTTTACTAATCACTATTGTTCTTTTTATAATTTTTTAGGTAGTGGGTTTAGTTCTCATCATCTTCTCACAAGGAAGGCATTTTATTTTTTTTAAATATATTTTATTGATTTTTTACAGAGAGAAAGAGAGATGGATAGAGAGTTAGAAACATCGATGAGGGAGAAACATCAATCAGCTGCCCACTGCACACCTCCCACTGGGGATGTGCCCACAACCAAGGTACATGCCCCTGGCCGGAATCGAACCTGGGACCTTTCAGTCCACAGGCTGACGCTCTATCCACTGAGCCAAACCAGTTAGGGCACAAGGAAGGCATTTTAGCTGTAAAATTTTTCTGACACTTTTCACAGTTGCAGAACACATTAGAAAGTTCTCTTTTCCATGGCCTTTGAGATGGTCAGTAATTTCCCTTTTGATTTCTTTTTGAGCCAAATATTTTCTTTAAGTATTGCTTAATTTTTAAGTAGTCACTTTTGAGGTCATTTTTTTAAATATATTTTTTATTGATTTTTCACAGAGAGGAAGGGAGAGGGATAGAGAGCTAGAAACATCAATGAGAGAGAAACATCAATCAGCTGCCTCCTGCACACCCCCCACTGGGGATGTGCCTGCAACCAAGGTACATGCCCTTGACCCGGAATCAAACCTGGGACCCTTCAGTCCGCAGGCTGACGCTCCATCCACTGAGCCAAACCGGTTAGGGCTTGAGGTCATCTTTTAATAATTCTTTTTATTTATTAAATTAGGATAA
The DNA here is from genome assembly GCA_004026665.1 of Murina feae. Classification (NCBI taxonomy): domain Eukaryota; kingdom Metazoa; phylum Chordata; class Mammalia; order Chiroptera; family Vespertilionidae; genus Murina; species Murina feae. The sequence continues at coordinate 9,958 of PVJC01018731.1, read as the reverse complement.
AATCATATAATCTATAAAATCTTACCCTTTGAATTTGCTGAAATTTTCTTTGCAGCCAGTAATATGATCATCTTCATAAATATTCTGTAGACCCATGAAACATAATAAAAATTCTTTATATCAGGAATGTAGGGTTTTGTTCATTATTGTGTTGGGGGGCAGCATGCCACAAAAGTTAAAAGCAAAGACTTCAGAGGAAACATGTCTGCCTTCAAATCTTGACTTACCATGTGAATATTAAATTATTTAATACTCATAAAGTACTTAGAATAGAACTTAGCATATATGAATGCTATGTAATAATACCAGTTTGAAAAATCATTAGTCACTTCATCTGTCCTGACTTCTGTCTTTCTACAGAATTGTCCAATATGGTCCAAAGAGATATTTTGGATTAATATACATTTTTTGGTATTTTTGAAGGCTGGCTTATGGGTTAAAACATTATTCTGGTATGATTTTTAATTACATTTTAAACTATTAAAGTGATAACATTTGAAATGCAGCACTTCCTTAGCTTTTCTTTTCTTTAGATTTTCATTGCTCATCTTCCTTGAATTTTTCTTATCTTCATTGCTTATGTTTTACACATGATCATACAAAATTAAAAGGTCTTTGTCCTTAATAAACTTGGTCCCAACCTCATTCTTCCTTCACTAACTTGCCTTCTACACCAGGTAGTATATAAATAACCATTCTTGTTATACTGTGGGATGCTAGCTTCCTTCAGAGCAGTTCAGGGGAGACAGGTGGCCTATGAATCAGACTGGATTAGAGGCATGCTCCCAAAATGGTGTTAAATGTACTGAGTGCAGCAGGCCATTCATTTTTGCATTTCCAGAACTCTTCATTATTTTTTGTAGATCCAACTTTCTGTCTCATATCAGATTCCTTCTGCCGGAAGAAATTCCTTTGAGATTTCTTGTTGTCCAGGTCTGCTGGTCAATAAATCCTCTCAGTCTTTTTTTTTTTTTTTTAATCTTTTTTTTAAGTTCCCCTTTATATTTAAGAGAACTTTTCTCTGGGTTTAGAATTCTGGGTTGATGGTTTTTCTTCCTTTTAGTATTTGAAAGATGTTCCTCCATAGTTATTTGGCTACTATGTGTTCTTATGAGAAATCTGCTGTCATCTGCTGTTGTTCCTCTGATCATAACGTGCCTTTTTTCATCTGTCTTCCTTCATAATTTTCTTTTTAGTTTTTGACATTTTAAAGATGATGTGTCTAAGAGTATATTGTTTTTTCTGGGATGGAGAGATAGGAATTTATTCTGTCTGGTATTCTGTCAACAGAAGGTTTGAGAACCAAGAATGAATCTGTAGTTAGATGTCTTTTATTAATTTTGGAAAATTATAAAAAAAGTGTCTATTATGACTGAATGTTCTTTTTTGTCCTGTTTAATCATTTTAAACTTAAATTCCATCTTTGCTGATGTTAACATTTTCCTTTAGACATTTTTACTTTTACATCTGTCTCTTTTCCCTCTTTTATTTCATCACATTGACATTTAGGTGAATTTTGTGTCTAAAAGTCCCGCTATTTATATATTCAGCAAATATTGATTGAGCACCTCTTCTGTCCGATACTCTATTTTTAGCAATAGTGTATAAAATAAGATCCTAACCTCAAAAATTCTATAGGATGAGGCAATCAATGATGCACATAACAAGGAAACAATTAATAGTATGTTAGAAGTGCTAAATGCTGGTGGTCGGGGGGACATAGTGAGGTATGTAGAATTGGGAGTGAAAGAGGGGGAGGTTGAGATTATAAATAGGGTGGTCATGATAGGCCCCATTGGGAAGATGACATTTGAATTAAGATTAAAAGAGGGAGGGTGCTGGCCATGTGGACATCTTGAGGAAAAGTATTCCAGGCAAAAGGAACAGCCAATACCAAATCATATGGTGGAGGTATGCCTGGTGTGTGCAAGAAAAAGTAAGGCAGCCAGTGTGGCTGGAGTCTGGTGCTAAGGGGAAAGCAGTAGATTAGGACTGAGAACCATCATGGATTTGGCTACAGGATGTCATTGTTAAACCAGTTGAGATGCACAATTTTGACAGAGTGGGAGGAAAGTACCATTTTCCTCACTTGGTATGATAGTGAATATACTTAATTCTCCTTTTTCTCTCTAATTTGTTTATTATTGGTTTGACTTTTGTTCTTGCACTCCCTTTTTCCTGGTTTTCACCAGTTTGATCATTCCTGGGGTGGGCTCTCTTCAGGCTGAATTGCTGGAGTTTTCTGCTGTCCAGCCCTAATCTCACTTCCACCTTTGCCTGGCACACGAAGGGGCAGGTATTCTTAGCTCTTCTTCCTCAGGCCCTGGACACAGAGGAAAGAAGGAGCCCTATGTGCTGTTGGCCAATGTGTTAGTCTGAACAGGAAACAGGTGCTGTGGTCCAATCAGGTCATTAGAAAGAGCTCACTAAAGAGATTTTTCCCAAAGGGGAGCACAGGGGTAGTACAATCCTTGGTTCTAATGACAGTGTGTGTTTGATGGGATGGATGGAGCCATTATCACGCAGGAAAAGATAAGCAATCATGAGAACTCTGAAAGAGCATGTGCCCTATGTCAGGAAATTAACCTCTTCGTTGATATGGAAGGGAATTTAAATGTGCACAATATACCGTGTCTTTTCCCCGAGATTCTGTACTTCTCTATAGCATCAGCTTTTCCAGTTTTGTGCGTTGCTACCATTCTTTCCTTGAAAGGCGTGACCTGTGACCTGCCATCCCCACCCAAGAGGTTCAGCTCCATCCCAGACATGAGGAAAAACCCTTAATCTTGGAGAATTTACCTTCCAGTTTATTACATAAAAGACAAATTAGTCTGTCTCTGACTTTGGACTGATGTTTATAATTCACTTTTGGTTGCAAGAAATAAAAAAATCCAGCTCTGGCCCGTGTTCTCAGTGGTTGGAGTGTCAGCCTCACACCAAAGGGTCACAGGTTCGAGTCCCAGTCAAGATCAGGGTTGCAGGTTTAATCCTGCCCTGGTTGGGGTGCATGCAGGAGGCAACCAAATGATGTGTTTCTCTCACATCAGTGTTTCTCTCTCTCTCTCCCTCTCTCTCTGCCTTCCTCTCTTCCTCTCTCCTTCCCTTCCTTCATCCCTCCCTTGCACTCTGTGTAAAAATCAATGGAGAAAATATCCTCTGGTGAGGATTAACAAAAATAAAGAAACAAACAAACAAATCTAGCTAGCCTAAGAACATCACAGATATATTACAGATATCAGGAAGGCCCCCTTGCACACCCTTCGGGGATCTAGGTACACTTGGCCCCATACCCCTGCCCATGGGAATTCAGAGGCCTCAGTACGACCTCTGAGAGTTCCTGGGTCACTTCCTCTGCTTCTCCCTGCCTCCACACTCCCACATCAGCATGGCCTCTACCAGTTCCACTTCTTGTCCACTTGGCTTTTAAGAGTAGACATTTCAGCAGTCTTCCCAAACACCCCTTTGACTTCAAGCATTTTGTGAGTATAAGGACTTTGGCCAAAGGTCACTTTTCATTTGGCCTCAGTTCACTTTTTCTCATTCTCCAGTTTAAGGAGTACATACTGTGCTTGGGATGAGAGAACAAGCAAGGAGTGCACCAGAGTTAGTTGCTAGTGTGTTTTCAGTGGAGCCATGGAAAAAGAGTGATATGAATTCTTTTCTAAGATGGGTAAAACAAAAATCAGCAGCTCATCAGTAACTCCAAATGGACAAACCATCAATTTGGTAAACCTCCCCCCAGCAAATTCACAGAACAACACGTGGGTTTTGTCAGGTCCCCTGTTTCCTGCACACCACCAGAGATTCATGAGAACTGTGACTGGCCTGTTGGTGACCCCTGGCACATGGTTCCTGGTTCCTTTATTCTAAAGAGATGCTACCTTGAGATGGGTTGAGGATAAACCAGGAAGCTCACAGATCTTCCAACTTCAAGTTCAAAGGTGTGTGCAGCAACCCCTAGGAGTGGCGATGAGGAAGGCGCATACTTAACACAATTGCTGTCCCTTCTGCTCTAACCCACAGCTACAGGACATTGAAGAGGAAACATGCGTGGTGCAGCTGGCTTGCTGCCAACTCACACATAGTCGCAGCTGCGGGTTTATGGATAGGTGGATGTAACACGGACAATGTTAATCCAGATGCAGCCGAATCACTTAGAAGAACTGGCTACCCTGGGGAGACACTTAGTGAGAGTCACCAACATGGCAGTGTGAGCATGCCTGTGGCGGGACTTGACAAAGCTGCACTTCCAGTCCATTTCCAGGGGCAACTCAGGGAAAGTGGGAGAGGACCGGAAGGACAGCCTGTCCTCTGGACACATGGACCGTGCCACTTTAGGGCTACAACCTAAACTGGAAGAGCCAGCCCGGCCACCCTGGGCTGATGGCTTGTACTGATATTGACAAAGCCCCATATTAAGACAAGACAAACAGGGAACCAGGAGATCTGGGGCCTGTGTTACCCAAACCAGTAATAACACTGCTCTTAGCTCTTCATAAAGGTTCATTGAATCGAGCTGACTAAATTGAAAATAAAAAGCAGGCCTCTTCTCAGACCTGCTCCTATCCCGGGGGATGAGTTCCTGCTGTCTCACCTGTCCCCTGGGCCCTTGGTTGCATTGAAATCAGCATCTCCAACTCAGGATTAATAGAGCTACTCAGTGATGGGGACTCCAGGGAAGGCCCTGATGATGGCAACCCCGTGATCTCATAATTCACAAAGGGTAGCAGGAGGGGAAAGTATGTACTACTCTGTGATCATCTAAACTGTGAACTGGAATTACAGCTCCCATGCTGAGGTTGGGAGGAGATGGCTGCTCCTGGGGTCAGAGTTACCAGACCTGGACATGGAGAAGCCCTCCCTCCACATTGTCTGACCCATGTCCACTGCTCCACCTCGCTGGCCTCATGACCACCAGGAATTTTACCCTTGTTCGCTTCAGGCACCTCATCATGGATTAGTGGCAGGTGCTCATGGGGAATTCACCTCTAAGAAGGGCTAAAAAAGAAGGCACCCAAGCAGACTCATTGTCCAACTTGAAAAGCAGCATCTTCCTTTGTTCATGATGTGAGAAAAGTTAAGTGAACTTTCTTTTTAACAATACATATATTTTTAATTGATTTCAGAGAGGAAAGAAGGAGAGAGAGAGAGAGAGAGAGAGAGAGAGAGAGAGAGAGAGAGAGAGAGAGAAACATCAATGATGAGAGAGAATCGTTGATCAGTTGCCTCTGGCACGCTTCCCACTGTGGGGATCGAGCCCACAACCCAGGTATGTGCCCTGACCCAGAATCCGGGAATTGAACCATGACCTTCTCTGGCTCACAGGTTGATGCTCAACCACTGAGCCATGCCAGCTGGGCAAATGAACTTTCTTCTGCTGAGACTCCCTTAGCCAGAATCTGACCAAGGGGCCATCTCCCCATTGATGTGAGTGATTTCCATGACATTCTCTTTCTTTAGTTTTCTCTAAGGAGAACTAAAGGACAGCTTCTTGGCAGTATCCCTGGTTTTGAGGACCTGCCCTTTCTTGGATGGAAGCACAAGTTCCCCACCTAGAAAGTTGGCTTCTTTTGTGTTTCTCACACCCGAGGAGGCCAGCAACATGATCTTCTTCCTGCTTTTGCCTTTTCCACTCTATCCCTTATTGGGACATTTTTTGAGTCACTTTATGTTATTAGTTATTATAAATTTTCAAAAGTTTGAAGAAGTTGAGCTCTTAGGCCTGGACACAATACTCTGCTAAACAGAAAGTATGTGGAGGGTTGTTGTGAGGGAAATGGTAACTCATCGTTATTCACTGAGGACTGAAGACCCAAAATATAAAATTAAATGAGATTTAGATCACATACCACTTAAAAAGCTTATGAGGTTTTAGGTAAGGATCTTGGGAAAAAAGGTGTACTGACATTGCCAACTCCAACTGAAAGGCATTTCAATTCACCTAAATACATATGTTACTGCTACCTTAGAGCACAGGTCTTTTCCAGGTTGTTCTGTCAAGGTGCCAGGCAGTCCTGGTGTGGGCACAAAACTCTGGCAAGTAGCCTTTCTACCTGCTCAGAGAACCCGCCTCTACACTATGAACATTGTAAGGCTGTGAGAGCCCTCAGGTTCTCTGGGTTGACATGCACATAACCTAGAGCAGGTTAGGTCCTTGTTCCCATGGGCCTTCTTCTCTGCCTGCCCCCTATGGCTGAGGACCAAGATGAGGTTGTGAGGGCTACTGGGAAGATTATAGGCTCTGAAGTCAGGAACTACACTCCAATGTTGGCTCCATCATTTACAAGCTGGCAAACTTGAGCAAGTGCTTTTTTTTCTTTTTCTTTCTTTTCCAGAAAGAGGAATGAAGAGGGAGAGAGAGCTAGAAACATCAATGATGAGAGAGAGCTAGAAACATCAATGATCAGCTACCTCCTGCACACCCCACAATGGGGATGGAGCCTGTAACCTGGGCATGTGCTCTCACCAGAAATAGAACTTAGTTCATAGGTCGCACTCAATCACGGGGCCATGCCAACCCAGCAATCAAGTACTTTTTAACAAATTGGAACCTTTAAACGAGAAAGTACAAGCTCACTTCCTTCCTTCATGCAACTTCTTTATTATGGTGATTTCCACCCTGTGCTTTAATCACTGGTCTTGACCTCAGCCCCTCTATTGATTATGAATGTCTGAAAACAGATTCTTCTCACCTTTTTCACTGATTAGGATATTAAAGGTGCTTAATAAAATTGTAGAATAAGTGAGTGAATTAATGAATGAATTATGGATGTCTAGATAGTAGTATTATTGTGAAAATTGGGCCAGATCCTGAGGATCTATGAAAAGCCATGTTCCCTGGCTGTCTACAGAGGAGACAATCTTTTAAAAACTATATACAGTCAGTAAAGTAACTGCGAAGTAGTGCGTGTGGAGAGCACAGAGCAGACACAGAGACCTGTCTGGGAAGTCGGGAAGGTTCTGTGAAGGAGATGGCATTTGAGCTGGGTCCTGAATATGGAGTAGGAGTTTGCAGGCTGCGGGAGTAATACCTGAGTCTCAGGTCTGGCTGTGACCAGCTGGTTATGTTGGACAAGTTACTTTACCTGTCAGTGACTTCGTTTCTGCATTTGTTAAGTAGAATTTGCTCATAGGGTTTCTGCCAGGATTCTGTACGAGAACATAGATGAAATGCACAACACCAATCCAGGCAAAGGAAAATAATAAGTATTAGAATGGTGTTGCATGGGGAAGAGCCAGAAGGGAGAGACCCTGGTTGATATGGGGACCAAAAATAGTCAGGTTCTGGGGATTACCCAAGGAGGGGTGCCGATAAGCAGCACCTCTCTTTCCCACATGGGTTTGAAATAGTTTGAGAAAATTGAAAAGAATAATTCTGAAGGCCAAACTATCACTTTTAAATGGCAATGGATAAGTTGGAGAACAAGTCCTAAAACAAGGAAAAGCAGAGCTGAAAGGCACAGACTGGGCAAATCTGGGCATGGCAGCTTCTCGCACAGAAGCCTGCCCAGCAAAGATTCAGCGTCGAGCAGCTGAGGGAAAGGCTGGCTCACTCTCAAGGCAGAAAAGGGAGGAGCAAATGTGAGCTTGCCCAGTTGTTCTTTCCCATTTTTCATCAGGGACTCCTAGGGCAGAGTGAGTAAAGGGGCAGACCTTGCTTGAGAAACCACTTTTCTGTGGAAGTGGTTTCTTTAACACGGCATTACTAGGGCTTGGGGGCTGGGGGTGGTATTGTGTCAATAGAAAGGATAAGGAGATGTCCATGAGGCTGGACAGGCAGGCAGGAGCAACACAAATGAACTGAAGGTGGGATGCCCACTGAGAGGAAAGAAATAGGCACTGGCTGGATTGCCAAGGAGGGTGGCAAGTGCAGTTGGCAATGCCGAACAGCCCTGGTGACACTGGTGTTTGTGCCTATAGAAAGAGAGAGGGCTGGGCCATGGTTCCTCCAGGTCATTAGAAAGCTGAGGAAGCTGACAAAGAAGTGGGATCTGGGCCAGATAGGCCTAAAGTGACAATAACAGAGAATGGCTATTCTTGGGCCACCTCTAGGAGTCCAGGAGCCAGGGATCACAATCAATTCAGAAAAGAAGGCAAAGTCTAAGTAAGGGAGTGAGAAACTTGAATGATTGAGAAAATATAGTAGAGCGTAGCATTCTCAGAATTTTTTGAAACGGAAAGTTTTTAGATGACAAAAGATCCAAGAGGTGCCCCTGACAATGGGCAACTCGAGAGGAGCAGAGGTACATGTCCTTGTAGTTGAGGAGGTGAAGGTTGCTGGATGGGTCATCTAGAAGGACATGGAAGCCTTTAAGATGGGGCCAAAGTTAACAAGGAGGATGGTATGAGGTCAATTATAATGGATAGATATAGATATAGATATATAGGAACCAAAAAAGAAACAAAGATATGACAACCTCCAAAATAGCTACAACCATTACCAAAATATTGATTAACCGGCCTGGTTTGTATAAAAATGGAGTCATAGAAACATAAACATATTTACAGTTGTGGAATATAGACAATGATAGAGACAACAACACTGAAGTCTTTTTTATTCCTATGATAGAAAAGTGTGCTGGCCAAAAATGCATGTAGTAAACCTTCACATACTGTGAGCCATCTCTAATAACTGAGGTACTTCCTCTATCCACAAAAGTACACAATCCAGAGGAATATCTGCTCCTAACCCATACACCCAAAGACTATCCTAGAAGCTCACCTGCAAACCAGGCAACACACAGGCTGTGAGTTTGTGGGAGAAATGCAATCTCTTCTCCATACATAGAACCAGATGGCATCAATCACATCAGCTGATATTTGTGATTATTACTATTTTCCATAATTGCCCTTCAGGGATCTGCTTCTTTGCATCATGTTAAATACTTGTAATTAGCCAATGAAAGATTTGGAGCTAAGCTAGTTTTGAAAATAACAGCACTGAAAAACTGAGGCCAGTATAATGGAATGTATACCGTAATTCTTTTCTCATAATGCTAAATACTTTCAGCCAAAGATACTTCTAGAGATGCCTTTTATTAAAAGCATATGGCATATGTTCACTTTTGTTGTGGCTTTCAGTCTTCTTAGACAACTCTGCAAATAAGGCATAGGAGGAAAGTGAACAGGGCTTCCAAAGAAAAAATGATTCTGATGAATCATGAGGCATGGGCTTAGCAATGCGTTCATTGTCAGGGGGAATCCTTGAAACCGCCAACCTTCATTGTGGTGATTTAGAAGGAAAGAGCTTTGAAAAGAGACCTCCTTTCCCCCCTTTAGATTTCCCTGTCAAGACACATAAAAGAATTCAAACTAATCAAAAGTCCAAGTGAGCTAGCTGGTTAACTAGGACAGGCCCAACCTTGAGTTCAGAGAGCTTTCTAATGCATTCCACCTGTCTCTCCAAGAAACAAGGTTTACAGGGTACAGCGACTGCAAAGGAAGCTTGCTTCTAAAGAGAACGACGCTCATATGGTAGCTGAAATGGCATATCATGGAAGTTTAGCTTGACATTGAGAACATTGTCACTCTTAATAAATCACCCCATGCCCAAGATACTGAATTTCTTTTTTTCTTACATGTTTTAAAAACTGTTTAATCATCATGAGAGAAGCAGCCGGCAGTACTATAAAGACCTAAGGCAGTCAATCCTTGAGGCTCCTTATAATCTGGTCCCACCTTACTAACCAAATTTAGCACGCAACGGATCCTCTTCACCCCAGCAGGATGAACACTTTATTGTCTGGTCTTTCCCCTCTCCCCACACCACACAGCTTCCTCCCTTACACACAGAGGCTCTGATCACCCCAGCCTCCCCTAGAGTGCTGCCCTGCCTGGACTGTTTGCCCTTGTCACCACCTCTCCAAATCCCTCCGCGTCCCATTCATGCTCCATGCTCTGTGACGTCTTCTCTAACAGCACCAGCCAATACCAATCTTTTCCTTTCTTGATTATCCCT
>PVJC01018730.1:0-31019 GCA_004026665.1 Murina feae | reverse complement strand
ACTGTCCTCCCATTCAGGCCTGGGTCCCCCCCTCAACTGTCCTCCCCTTCAAGCCTGGGTCCCCCCCAACTGCCCTCCCTGCAAGCCTGGGTCCCCCCCCAACTGCCCTCCTCTGTAGGCCTGGGTCCCACCCCCAACAGCCCTCCCTTGCTGGCCATCTTGTGGTGGCCATCTTTGACCACATGGGGGAAGCCATCTTTGACTACATGAGAGCAACCATCTTGTGATGATCAATTTGCATATTACTCTTTTATTAGATAGGACTAGAGGCCTGTTGCATGAAGAGATTTGTGCAACAGTCCTTCCCTTCCCCTGGCTGCCAGCAATGGTTTTCCTCTGGCACCCAGGACTCAGGCCTTCACTTGTCCACAGCAGAGAAGCCAAGCCTCTTCAGCCTTAAGTCTTTGCTCTGCCAGAGCCTTCAGTCTTCACTCAGCTGCTCCACGCCTGCAAATGCAAATTAACCACCATCTTTGTTGGGTTAATTTGCAAACTCATCCGATTGGCTGGTGGGCATAGCGGAGTGACACCAATATTCATGTTTCTCTTTTATAGGTGTAGATGTTTCACAGTTGAAAGCAAAAAACATAATATCTGGTAGGTTTTCAATGTATATAGGTATGAACAATAATGCAAAACTTTGAGAATTAAAAAGTTTATATTATGGCAAAATTTCTACATTCTACTTGAAGTGATAAAATATTGATTCTGAAAATACTATGAAAAGTTAATTATGTATATTGCAAACATTAGAAAAAAAAAAACAAAAAATATCCAAAAATATATAATCAAAAGCACAATAGTCAAATTAAAAATTTTTCAAATAACTTCAAAACAAAGCAGGAAATGGGAAACAGAGGAATGAAAAACACAAGGAACAGAATATAAAATGGTAGACAAATCCAAACATATCAATAACTATTTTTAACATGAATGTAATTATTGGTACACACACACACACACACACACTTACAAGTTCCTAGAGCCATGTATGCTATGAAATAAGTAAACACAATACTGTGCTATGGATTAACAAGAGGGTCCTATTTTAGACAGAATGATCTGAAAAAGTTGCTTTGGAGAGGTATCAATTAAACTGAGACTATAGTCAACAAGGACGCATACAACGAAACAGAGAGTTTAAGAGCCTGTTCCAGCGTACTTAATGAGAAAAATGAAAGTGAAATAGCTTGGCTAGCGTGGCTTAGTTTTTGAGCGTGGACCCATGTACCAGGAAGTAATAGCTCAATTCCTATTCAGGACACATGCCCAGGTTGCAGGAATGTAGGCAATGTACAGGAGGCAGCCAATCAATGATTCTCTCTCATCACTAATGTTCCTATCTCTCTCTCCCAGTCACTACCTCTCTGAATTCAATAAAAATATTTTTTTAATAAAAGTGAAATAGTCACAGGTTTCTCCAAAGTAAGAGAAAATTTGTGGTGCCTCAAATGCACTCTTCAGCAAATATACCATTAGAAGCCAATCACGCTCTGGAAGAAATAACAGAGGAAGAGAAAACTTCACTGGGTTCTGACTGAAACAACATCTTATGAACCTACGTAGATTAGACCCTGCCCAGGCTGACACTGCAGAACAGGGAAAACGAAAGTCCCTTTACTTGCGGCTGCCATTTTCCTGACAAACCTCCCCTACCACAGAAGGTCTAATAGTCACTCCTAAGAAAACCAATTTTATCATGGCTGCAAAGTGGAAGTCTGAGACTCCACTGAATCCACAACTATATCATCAGATCAGGTGAGTCCTGATGTGAACAGTGCTACTGCCATTAGGAGATGAAGCATTCAGCCCCTCCCTGGGCCATGGTAACCAACACAATGAGTCACCCCATGACTGAGAAATAATTCTAACAACTCCAGATCCAGAGACTCCTGGGAAAGTTCCTAAATTGCAGTAGCCAGAGACGGGATATCTGTGCCTCCTCCTACTTACCTGTACACTCTAACTAAAAGTCAGATATCTATCCTTGTACCAAGTGATTGAGGTCCAAAGTAAACAAGATACAGTGTCCTGAGTTCTGTACATAGAGCTGAGCCAGGACTTTATTTCTTTTTCCCTCCACATGGCTTTGCTTCATTCCTAATTCTTATATTGAATTCTCAGTGTTGCACTATTGCACTTTGAGCACATCTTTTGATCTTGGCCTCATGGACTTAATGACAATCATGCTCCTAGAACTCTAACAAAACAAAACAAAACACAACAAAATACTACTGTGTTTCTTTTTCACTCTGTCCAACTCAAGTAAGACAAGTCTTCATTACTTTAGCTCTTGTACTTGACTCTGAAATCATTGACAGAGATGTCTTCCAGGTAAGGCTGTTTACACTATAAGGGAAGGTCAAAGCCCTGATAAGTCACCATATTCAAATCAGAAATGATGGCTCTAAAAGAGAAACAGAAAAACAAATATCATGTCCTCACTCCAAGTCTGACTTCGACTTTTCTAGATAATCTGTTTTTCTGGTTAAAGTGGGATAAAAAAAAATGGGAGGGAAGGGAATACATTTATTTTGCTTTGTTTGCAAGGAAATGGGCCTATTTCCATAAATGAAACAACATGAATGGAAAATAACTGGGAGAGGGTTCTAGTAAAGTGAAATAGGAAAAGGAAAATTTTGTGGCATGCTAAGCCTAATTGTTTAAATTCATTTTAAAGTTTGGTGGTAAATAGTGTTGGTTTTATTTTATGGATAGATCTAAAACATCCATTTATCATGTCAAAGGTTTAATAGTAAATGTGGTCTACTACTGGAATAAGATCAATATCTCTGAACAACCAGCATATTGACAAAAGAGTGCCTAAATGTAATCAAGCTCAGCTCCTAGGAAGGCGAGATGGTTGTAATCTTTCATCCCTCAAATATAAATGTCTAATTAATTACTCAAGATATTCTGAAACTATAACTAGGGCAACAAAACCAAAGCAAGTGATGAAAGAAAATCTGGGCCTTTTGAGTCAAACAGGTGGATATATATTCATGAAAATAACACATACACCAGAAAGATGACAGCAGAAAATTGATCATACTCAGCTCACCTTTGTTATTAAACCACTAGGGGCCCGGTGCACAAAAATTTATGCACTTGGGGGGGTCCCTCAGCCCAGCCTGTGCCCTCTCACAGTCTGGGACCCCTCAGGGGATGTCCACCTGCTGGCATGCCTAGCCAGTCTGGGTGAGAGGCATGGTTGTTTGCAGGCTGGCCAAGCCCCCCAGTGGAGACCCTCACCCCAAGGGGGTGTGGCCACCTGGATGAGGGGCTGAGGGCCATTTTTAAGCTCCCACATCCCCTTCAGGGTTCGGGTCCCTACTGGTGTGCCTGGGCAGCCTAGGTGAGGGGCTGCGGGCTGTTTTCAGGCTGCTCACAGTCGCTTTAGGGTTTGGGTCTCTACTGGGGTATCTGGCCAGCTTGGGTGAGGGGCTGAGGGCCGTTTTCAGGCTGCCCACAGTCCCTTCAGGGTACGGGTCTCTACTGGGGTACCTGGCCAGCCTGGGTGAGGGGCTGAGGGCCATTTTGAGGCTGCCCACAGCTCCCATTGACCCAACGTCTCAGCGAGGCTGGCTGGAATCAGGTTTCTGCGGTTTATTTATCTTCTAAAATTGAAACTTTGTTACCTTGAGCGGAGACCTAGGTAGGTAAGGCAGCCTCCTGTTTGTTTCAGCTCCATGGCTTCTATAATTGAAATATTGTTCCTGTGAGCAGAGGCCCAGCCAGCGTAGGCAGGCAATTGCAACAGAAGCCTCCTGTTTGCTCTAGTTCTGTGGCTGCTGGCCTCCATCTTGGCTGAGTTAATTTGCATATAGCCACTCTGATTGGTTGGGGGTGTGGCTTGCATGGTGGGTGTAGCTTAGGTGTCTCAAAGTGATGGTTAATTTGCATATTACTCTTTTATTAAAGTAGATGTGCTGAAGGTTTTCTGCTGACTTAAGATAGCAGGATAGGTGTCCCAGATATAGCCAAATAATGATCCTCTATTAGGAAGACATACTGAAATCACTGGGTAAGCTTTTTCTCAAATTGACCTTTCCCTCCCTGAGCTTAGAACTGATTCAATTGTTACAAGAACTTCAAGTGAAGGAAATAAAATTAAGATAAAATGGAAAGCTACCCATCAGCAACTATGTCCTTAAAAGTAGTCTGAACAGCCAATATTTTGACAATATTCTAAGAAGCCAAGAATCTTGGTTAACTTTAAACAATCATGATAAATTGGACACTGCATCAAAATATGCAGACTACTTAACTCTCATCTGCCTCAATCAACAGCATGCAAGGGAGAGACCAATATGAGAAGTGACTATCTCACAGCTTACTGGTAGGAATAACACTTTGACAAGGATGGGCAAAGTGTTTTACTCTCATTTCCTGAACCCTGTTATTTTAACATAAGACCTCATAATCCCTAATATGTACCATAAGGCAAATTTGAGTCTTTGGATCCAAATGCTGTGAGTGAGCTGTGATAGTGTTCTCTGCTTCTCTAACCTCATTGGCATGGCAATAGAAGGCAGGAGTGCAATCACCTGAACTGCTGACAAGGCCTCTCCCAAAAAGAATTGGGCCATAAAAAGACAATGAAAAAAAATCAAACACTTGGAGGATAAATAGCATGCTACTAAACAATGATTGGGTTACTAAAGAGATCAAAAAAAAAAAAAATAAAAAGCATCCTGGTAACAAATGACAATGAAAACACAACAATCCAAAATCTATGGGACACAGTGAAAGCAATCTTGAGTAGGAAGTTCATAAGTTCTACAGGACTCCTCAAAAAAAAAAAAAAAGAAAAAATGGTAATATATTATCTAACCTTACAACATAAAGAATTAGAAAGAGAGCAACAAGAGAAACCCAGAGTAAGCAGAAGGAAGGAAATAATAAAGATCACAGCGAAAATAAATTACATAGAGACCAAAATAACACCACAAAAGACCAATAAAACCAAGAGCTGGTTCTTTGAAAAAATAAACAAGATTGATGAACCGCTAGCCAGGCTCACCAAGAAACAAAGAAAGATGACCCAAATAAATAAAATCAGAAATGAAAGAGGTGAAGTAACAATAGACCCCACAGAAATACAAAGGATTATAAAAAAATTCTACTAATAACTCTACTCATACAATCTGGACAACCTAGACGAAATGGACATATTCTTACGAAAATACAAGCTTTCAAAGCTCAATCAGGAAGAATCAAAAATAACTACTGATAAAATTGAAATAGTAATCAAAAAGCTTCCAGCAAACAAAAGCCCTGGTCCAGACAGCTTTACAGGGGAGTTCTACCAAACATTCAAAGAAGAACTAAAACCTATCCTCCTCAGACTATTCTAAAAAATTCAAGAGGAAGGCATACTACCAAGCTCTTTCTAGGAAGACAGCATTACCCTAATTCCAAAACCAGATAAAGACACCACAAAGAAATAGAACTACAGGCCAATATCCCTGATGAACATAGATGATAAAATCCTCAACAAAATTCTAGCAAATCAGATCCAGCATTACATTAGAAAGATCATATACCATGACCCAGTGGGGTTTATTCCAGGGATGCAAGGTTGGTACAATATCTGCAAATCAATATACGTGATACATCATATAAACAAAATCCAACATCCTTTCTTGATAAAAACTCTCAGCAAAGTGGGAATAGAGGAATCATACCTCAACATAATAAAAGCCTTATATAACAAACTACAACTAACATCATATTCAATGGCCAAAAACTAAAACCATTTCCCCTACGAACAGGAAAAAGACAGGATGCCCCCTTTCACCACTCCTGTTTCACAAAATACTGGAAGTCCTAGCCATAAGAAATAAAAGGCATCCAAATTGGAATAGAGGGAGTAAAACTGTCATTATTCACAGACTAGAGGCATGGTGCAAATTTGTGCATAGGTGGGGTCCCTCCCTCCCTGAGCCTGGCTGGTGATTGGGGCCAATGGCCGGCAGCAGCCAGGAGGAAGGACCACAGCAAGTTAGTCAGCTGGCCTCATTAGGGTTTATCTGGCTGGCTACCTAGGGGGAGGGACTGCAGGTGGTTGGTCAGCCATGGGAGGTTGGCTGTGGGAGTACACTGACCACCAGGGGGAAGCTCCTGCATTGAGCGTCTACTCCCTGGTGGTCAGTGCGCATCATCATGACCAGTCGACTGGTCATTCGGTCATTTGGTCAGTAAGGCTTTCATATATATATATAGACTAGGGGCCTGGTGCACGAAATTCATGCACGGGGGGAGGGTGGGGGTCCCTCAGCCCAGCCTGCCCCCTCTCACAGTCTGGAACCCTCAGTGGATGGCCTATGATGGCCCCAGTCTGCCAGGCGCCTTGTGTGTGTGTGTGTGTGTGTGTGTGTGTGTGTATGTGTCACCACTGGGGACCTGCCCCCAGCCACATCTGAGGCTCAGAGCAGTCCTCCTGTATGTGTTTACCTGCTGGGGGCCTGCCCCCAGGCACACTATTGAGGCTTGGAACAGGCACCCCCTCTATGTTGAACTCTCAGACTCCTGTACTCCCCTGCATGTTTTCTCTTTTTTGAGCTGTGGCCAGGGCTGGGTGCTGCCTGCCTCCCAAGCTTGCCCACTGACTATCTTCCTACAGCCACCAGAAAGCAGGGAAAACCCCACCTCGTGATCAAGCCAGCCTTTTCCTGCTCCCTGATCCCCGAAAGGGACCTGGGGAGCTGCCAAGCAGGCCCCCAGCCCCCAAGAGCTTGCTTTCCCACTCCCCTGTCCCCCCCAAAGGGCCTGGGGAGCCGCCAAGCAGGCCGCTGACTCTTTCCCACTTACCGGTACCCTGCTGCCTTCCTTTCCCACTCCCCGGTGCCACCAAGGGGTCTGGGGAGCCACCAAGCAGGACCCCGGCCACTTCAGCCTTGCTTTCCTGCTCCCCGGTACCCTCCTGCCTTGCTTTCCCACTCCCCGGTGCCCCTCAAAGGGCCTAGGCAGCTGCCAAGCAGGCCCCCAGCCCCCACCGCCTCTTTCCTGCTCCCCGGTGCCCCTCAAAGGGCCTAGGGAGCCGCCAAGCAGGCCACCAATCCTGCCGCCTCTTTCCCACTCACCAGTCCTGGGTCCTGTGCTGTTCCACCCTGCAGCCGCTCTGTGCACTCAGGAGGTCCCTCAGCCTGGCCTGTGCCCTCTCACAGTCTGGGACCCCTCTGCGGATGTCCACCTGCTGGCCTGCCTGACCAGCCTGGGTGAGAGGCTGATGGCTGTTTGCAAGCTAGCCAAGCCCCCCAGTAACGTCCCTCACCCCATTGGGGTGTGGCCAGCGTGGGTGACGGGCTGGTTGGCGCTTTCAGGCTTTAAGGCTGCCCACAGCTCCCATTGACTCAATGTCCCAGCAAGGCTGGCTGGATGCAGGTTTCTGGGGTTTGTTTATCTTCTATAATTGATGCACTCCTAGTAACGAAGCCTCCTCTCTGCTTCACCTCGCAGCTTCTATAATGAGACAATGTTACTCTTAGTGGTCAGGCCAGGCCTGCTGTTTCCTTCAGCTCCCGAGGATTCTATTATTGATATTTTGTTGCAAAATGTTTTGCTTGAGGCAGGATAAGGGGAGCGGGCCACAGTTTCACTTTCATTCCTGCTGCAATGGGAGCTGCCGTTTACTCAGGTCCATGAGTGGCGGCCTCCATGTTAGCTGGGCTAATTTGCATACAGTCATTCTGATTGGCTGGTGGACGTGGCTTACCCATCCCAAAGAAACGGTTAATTTTAATATTATGCCTTTATTAGTTTAGATATATAGATTAAATGATATTGTACATAGAAAACCCTAAAGACTCTATCAAAAAACTATCAGACTTAATAAATGAATTTGGTAATGTAGCAGGATACAAAATTAACACCCAGAAATCTATAACTTTTTTATACACCAATAATAAACTTATAGAAAGAGAAACTAAAAAAATAATCCCATTTATATTGCAACAAAAAATTAAGATGCCTAGGAATAAACTTAACTAAGGAGGTAAAAGACCTGTACTCAGAAAACTATAGGACATTGAAAAAAAGAGATAGAAGAAGATACAAACAAATGGAAAAACATACCGTGTTCATGGGCTGGTAGAATCGACATCATTAAAATGTCCACACTACCCAAAGCAATTTAGAGATTCAATGCAATTCCCATTAAAATACCAATGGCATATTTCACAAACCAGAACAAACTCTCCAAAAATTCATGTGGAATAAAAAAAGACCCCGAATAGCCACAGCCATCCTGAGAAAGAAGAACAAAGTTGGAGGTAACACAATATCAGATATCAAGCTATATTTATTACAAAGCCACTGTTCTCAAAATTGCCCGGTACTAGCACAAGAACAGACATATAGATCCAATGGAACAGAACAGAGAACCCAGAAATTGCCCAAAGCTATTATGTTCAATTAATATTTGACAAAGGAAGTCATTATTTAATGAATGGTGCTCAAAAAAATTGGTCAGATATATGCAAAAAAATGAAACTGGATCACCACCTTACATCATACACAAAAATAAACTCAAAATGGTTAAAGGACTTAAATGTAAGACGGGAAACTATAAAAACCTTAGAAGATTCCATAGACAGCAAAGTATCAGACATATGTCATAGCAATTCTTTACCGATATAGCTCTTAAGGCAATGGAAACTAAGGAGAAAATAAACAAATGGGACTACATCAAAATAAAAAGCTTCTGCACCTCAAAAGAAACCATCAACAAAACAACAAGAAAGCTCATTGCATGGGAGAACATATTTGCCAATGCTATCTCAGATAAGTGTTTAATCTCCAAAATTTACAGGGAACTCACACAACTTAACAACAACAACAACAACAAAACGATAATCCTCTCAAAAAATGGGCAAAGGACCTAAATAGACACTTTTCGAAATAGGACATCCAGAAGGCCTAGAGACATAAAAACATGCTCAAAGTCACTAATCATCTAAGAGATGAAAATCAAAACAACAATGAGGTACCATCTCACCCAGTCAGGTTGGCTATCATCAACAAATCAAGAAACAACACGTGTTGGAGGGGATGTGGAAAGGAACCCTTGTGCACTGCTGTTGGGAATGCGGACTCGTGCAGCCACTGTGGAAAACAGTATGGAGATTCCTCAAAAAATTAAAAATGGAACTCCTAATCAAACTAGTAATCACACTTCTAGGAATATATTCCAAGAAACCAGATACACCAATCAGAAAGGATATATGCACCCCTATGTTAACAGCAGCACAATTTATAATAGCTAAGATTTGGAAACCCTAAGTGCCCATCAGCAGATAAGTGGATTAAAAAACGGAGGTGAATCTACACAATGGAATACTACACTGCTATAAACAAGAAGGAACTTTTACCATTTGCAGCAGCATGGATAGACCTGGAGAGCATTATACTAAGCGAAATAAGCCAGTTGAAAAAAGATAAGTAGCGCATGATCTCACCCCTATGTGGGATATAATGAACAACATAAACTGATGAACAAAAATAGATCCGGAGACAAAGAAACACTGAATAGACCATCCAACCTCAGAGAAAAGGCAAGGGAGAAAGAAGAGATCAACCAAAGGACTTGTATGCATACATATTAGCATAACCAATGGACACAGACACTGAGGCAGCAGGGGCTTGTCCTCAGGGATGGGAGTGGTGGGGCGGGAGAAGGGGAGGGTGTCAATCAGGGAAAAGGAGACATATGTAATGCTTTAAACAATAAAAAGTGAATAAATAAGAGAAATTGAGCCATAGTCAAACATGGAGGTTTTGAACTCTGCTTAAGGTAAAAGAAAACTAAGTCATATTAGGGGCAACTAACTCTTCAGTTATTTTGCCTTTTATCCTGTACTCATCAGGAAATTTAAAGATCTCTAAAATATTGTTTTTCAAACTGTAGGGTATACTATCAATGGTCTTGAAATTAAGATAGTTGGTTGTAGACTTTAAAAGAAAAAAAAAGATAAGGTAGGCTAGGATAAGATTGGATCAAATGCGATAGGTTAGAATAAAAATATCGGTACGCATCACACATAGGAAGGGTAATTATTGTCTTATGAAATGAAATTTTTGTTTACTTACTATACTGTGTGAGCATACTAAGCTGTGATTTAAATGGATTTCTTTCTGTGGGTTATATGTTAAAATGTGTTAAAAAAAAACCACTGCCATAAAGGATACCTATATTGCATAAATAGCATCTCTCGACAATAATCCTATTGGCTTAGGAAACTGGTCAAGTCCCCTTTCTAAGTAATCAGTCCACCTATGGTAAAACTTAAAGTCACCTCTTTCCCCTATCCACTACATTCCAATAGTGCTTTTCAGTCACACACTTTCTAACGCTACCTGAGATATGACATCACCCTTTATAAAGAAAATGAATCCACAAATATAAGGTCACAAACTCAATTCATATCTAATGAGAAGCAAGTGGTTCCAAGTATCCTTTGTATCCAGAGCTTGACCTGCAATAGAAATTGCTTTCTAGGCCCTTATGTCTGGTATATATACTCCCCTTCTTTGTTAACTACTTATTCTGCAAATTAAGTTTTCTGTTCTGAGCACCCATTAATCTGATAATAAATTCATTAGAAAAATGAAAAGAACACAACATACATTGCTATTAATGGAGTTTCAGGCATGTCACACCCCACACAATGTACTAAAAATTGACTCATCTTTACTTGAGTGTCTCCACACAAATATTTGTGCTTTTCAATAAATAGCATTTTAGGAATGAGGATTTTTTCCTAAAGCTTCAAAAATAATTATAAAGCTACTATTTAAAGGCTTTTCACCATTAGGAATTTTCACCATCGGTTTATATTGACTGATTATTTACTATTTGGAGGATCCTGTATTCTACAGAAAAAAATGAATAAAGAAAACCACAGTTTCTGGCTTAAAGAACTTATATTGTAATATTTTTAACTGATATGTCTTACTTCCTGTGATTCACTTTGTATGATAGTGACAAACAGTTCATAATGCTTCATCTGCCATCCTTACCCACAAAACCAAGCAGCAGCATAATACATATTTTTTTTAAATGAAGTTAAAATCAGCTGGTAGCTTCCTATTGAAAGAGTATTTACACTTGCACTTGAGTGGGGGAATTTTTCTTATTCAGAGAATAATGAAGTCTCTACCCTATGGATTTTTAAACTTAGTTATCTTTTCCAAGTTTGAAATAATAAACATTTTAAAGATATAAAGACAAACAGTCTGGATAACCCAGAAATTATAACATTTCATTTAAATGCTTCACAAACTCCCATTTCTGACTAGCATGAGATCAAATCATGTGGAACCAAGAATTAAGGAGACCAAAAACTGAAAATCACAAATACTCACCTATTTTCCTTCCAGAACTCGAGAGAAAGTGAAGTAACTAACCTCTCACTTCCCCTAATGAACACCAATTGACAATTAGAATGGGTAAGCAATCCTTAAAGGAGTGTTTTTAAGACAGAAAATGACACAAGTTGCTCAAGGCTTACCTTCAAACATTTCATTTGATAAAATGTAAGAATAAAAACATGAACATAAAGGAAGAGAAAAGTGGAAATGGAGAATATCGTATGGTAGGTTTAAATGATAAAGTGAACAAAGAAATCTGAGAGAAAAACCCATTTATTAAAAAAAAAAAAAAAAAGATTGCTCAAATGAGTAAAGGAAGGACATCTTGTAGAAGACCTGGGGCATGGGGCATGGGGCATGGGCATGGGGATTAGTAGGGGGAAAATCCAGGTAGTTTATACATTGTACGTGTTCTGTTCAGTGAAGATTATCCAAAGGAAGAAAGGAAATCCATAAGATATTGGGTAAGATAAATTGCAGAAAAGCATGAGATTTGGTTGGAAAGTTTGTAAGGAGGACATTCTGATAAAAGGGAAGTGTGCAGAATGCTGCCTACCCTGTTTATCAGAATTCCAACTTAAGGGAGTGCAGAGGGTGCCCCTAATTATTCCTTGACCTTTCCGAACAAGTCTGTGCACAAGCAGATCCCTGGGTGTTTACTGGAATCCTTATGCTTAATCTTTTTGGTGTCCTTGCTTAAAGGACATTAGAAACACATGTGTCCTTCCAATATTACTTACCCTGCTGATTTTGTATCTAAAAGACAAACTGTATCTCAAATTGCTATTACAATAAAGGCTTACAAGGCAGGCAGTTAAGGCTATCTGGTTACTTTAGCCAGGCAGTCCCTCAGCCCTCTCTTTTACAGTAAACTTTTATCTGAGTATTCCATTCATCCATAGCTCAGGGTCTGCTGGTCAGCCCCAGCAATCTTCTAATCTAATAAAATAGTAATATGCAAATTGACCATCACTCCGTTACACCCACAAGCCACACCCATCAACCAATCAGGAGCAAATATGCAAATTACATCAACTAAGATAGCGGCACCCAGTCCGCCTCAGTCTGGCAACTGAAGTAGCCAGGCCTGTTAGCCAGGCAGGTGGTGGGGTAGGCAGGGGGTGTTGAGGGACAGAGCCATCAATCAAAGGAACCTGGGAAGGGGCGGGGCTACCAATCATGAGGGTTAGGGGGTTTTCTGCCCAGGCCTACAGCCTCTGACAGAGACCCCAGGCCTGGGAAGGGGCGGAACCGGCAATCGTGGGGATTGGGGTGTCTTCTGCACAGGCCTGCAGCCTCGGGCAGAGACCCCAGGCCTCTGAATGGGCAGAGCTGGCCATCACAGGGGTTAGGGGTTTTCTGCTCAGGCCTGCGGCCTTGGGCAGAGACCCCCAGCCTGGGAAGAAGGGGAGCCGGTCATCGCGGCAGTTGGGGGGTCTTCTGCCCAGGCCTGCAGCCTCAGGCAGAGACCTCCAGCCTAGGAAGGGGTGGAGCCAGCCATCACAGGGGTTCTGGGGTCTTCTGCCCAGTCCTGAAGCCTGGGGAAGAGAACCCCCGGCCAGGGAAGGGGCGGAGCTGGCCATCGCAGGGGTTGAGGGGGGGTTCTGCCAAGGCCTGCAGCCTCAGGCAGAGAACCCTGGCCTGGGAAGGGGCGGAGCTGGGATTGGAGGGGCAGGGGTGGAGTCGGTGATGGAAGTGAACTACAGAGGAAACACCTTTACTTAACGCTCATTGGCTAAGCTCCCTATATGCCACTGGTAATATTCTTAGTAACTTGGGTAATAAGAATCCAAAAAGGCATCTAGGGTTTTTCCACCACACTCCTGGAGAAAAAAAATGAAGGTCCACTGCTGGAAGGCTAAGAAATGTCATATTCTGCCATAGCCAGTTTGGCTCAGTGCATAATGCCTTAGCTTGCTGACTGCAGAATCTGGGTTCAATTCTGACCAAGGGCATGTACCTAGGTTTCAGGTTCCTCCCTGGCCAGGGCCCTGGTCAGGGCTCATGCAAAAGGCAACCAATCAAAGTATTCTTCTCACTTTGATGTTTCTCTCTGTTTTTCCTTTCTCTTTCACATTTTCTAAAAATCAATGGAAACATATCCTCAGGTGAGGATAAAAAACAAAAAAAAAAGAAAGCAATGTCATATCCTATGAAAGACACATCTTGAAAATGCCTAAAGAAAGTTGTCATTTTTTCAAGGTGAAGGGACTGGAGTCCGTGTTGATGAAAACACCTTGGTGACTATGATGACTGGCAGTGGCTGCAACAATGGGGTGATGGGGCTGGTGGCTTCCCCTGATTAACCTGGTCACCTCCCACAAAGGGAGGCCAGACTGTGGCTTAGGCCCACTCCCCATGGGGAACAGGGAGCGGGCCTAAGCCATCAGGACATCCCCTGAGAGCCCCATATATGTGAGAGGGTGAAGGCTGGTCTGAGAAACCCCCACCAGGGCACAAATTTCGTGCACCGGCCCCTAGTCTATAATAATAAAAACATAATATGCTAATTACACTGGATGACCTTCCGGATGAAGCCAGGGTTGTGAGAGAAGCCCGGGTCCCAGGTGCCAGAGGGATGCCAGGTACTGGCAGTCAGGTGAAGGAAAGCCTACTCTTTCATGAATTTTGTGCATTGGGCCTCTAGTCAATAAATCTAATCTAATAAAAGCATAATATTAAAACTGACCATTTCTTTGGAACACCTAAGCCATGCCCACCAGCCAATCAGAGCAACTGTATGCAAATTAGCCCAGGTAAGATGGTGGAGGCCGCAGCCCCGGAATCCAGCAGAGCAGAAGGAAGACCTCTGCCTCCGGATCCAGGCCACAGCCGCAGGGCGGGAGGAGCAAGCCAGCCAGTAAGCCCTTCCCATCTGCTCCACCCGCCCTGGGCAGCGTGGGAAGAGCGAGCAAGCATCTAAGGGGCGGGACCAGCCAGACACCCGGAGGCTGCGGCCTGGAAGCCGAAGGGCGGGAGAAGCGAGTCCACACTATTGTCCAAGGGAGACAGAAGCTGTGCATTGGCGGTCTCCAAATGGAGGGGTAGATGGTCCAGAGGTGGAGGTGCTCCTGCTTTGGAGCTGCAGTGCCAGGGCTTCATGGGCAGCTGCCACCTGGCTGGGGCTGAGCTCTGAGCTGGGGGTTAATGCCCCCTCTCACCATGGAAGCTTTAATGAGGGAAGGAGGGCTGCTCCCTCTCTCTCTCACACACACACCGCCTCCTGGGCCCACTCTCTCACTGGCTCCCTTTTCTCTGCCACAGGGGCAGGGGTCTCCTGTGAGAGGCCCCGTCTCCCTTCAGAGCTGGGGTGAACCAGCGGGAGCCAGGAGACAGAGAGATGGGCAGGGGGTGGGCAGATGGGGCAGCAGCCAGGGAGAGTTTGGGGGGAAGTAACCAGGTCGGGGAGGGGTGGAACAGGATGGAGGATAGAACTTTATAAAAGAGTCAGTGGACAGCAGAGTTAAAAAAAGAGGATGTATGAGTGAACTGTAGGGCCTATAATGAAAACCAAGCATAGTTGTGTACTGGGGACAGATTTTAAAAGAAGTCAGAAAAGAAAAAAAGATAAATGACAGTAGATAATTAGGCAAGTAGATAGATAGGTATTAAAACAGTGGCAGTAAGAATGTATGGCAAAGGTAGGATGAGAGAAAAAGAGGGAGGGAAGAAAAGTTATAAAGGAGGAGCTGGTAGAGCTTAAAAGGAGAATGAGAAGAAGGAAGGAATGGGGGAGGGAGCAAAGCAGGTCAGAGGGAGGAAGTGAAGAAAAAAATTAAAGTGGGAAGGAAGGAAAAGGGGAGTGTGGGCAGGGGTAAAGATAAAGGAAAGGAATGTGGGAAGGGAAGGAGGCTAGTAAAAAAATGGGAAGAATGATGATAGAACAGAAGTAGGAAATAAGGAGGAAAGAAAAGTTTATAAATGATGAGTCAGTAGGAAAAGTGTTATATAAAGGAGAAAAATTGTGTGAGAGGAAGAAGCCAATAAGGAAGTCAAATACAATTGTGCATGAAGGGGATTAGATTAAAAAAGAAAGTTAATAGGGGTGACCAGGCCGGCAGGGGAGGGCAGTTAGGGGGATTAGGCAGGCAGGCAGAGTGGTTAGGGCAGGCAGGCAGGTTAGCAGTTAAGAACCAGAGGTCCTGGATTGTGAGAGTCCCCAAGAACTCTATATTGGAGAAGGTGCATGCTGGGCTGAGGAACCGCCCCCAACCCCCCGCCCCCGCACAAATTTTGTGCACTGGGCCCCTAGTATATAAATAAATGAGATCAATGAAGCCCAGTTTGCAAGGGATACAAACACCAACAGCAAGTTTAATTGTTGTTTTGTTTTGTTTGTCTTTTGTATACCAAGGGAATACCAATTAGCAATAAGAAGGAAAATTTAAGGTTTAGCTTTACTAAACTAGCAATTAAAAAATATGTATGTGAGCATACACACGTACACATAGGTACACACACACACACACACACACACACACACGGAAGACTTTAAGGAGATTCCCATGCATTAAATACACTTTGAAGCACACAAATTAGTAGGCTGTCGATTCAAACTAGTGATAAAGACAATAGTCATTCTAAAATTAATAAGCTAGATGTAGATGAATCACTAGCATCAAACTGGAGTTGATTAAGAATAAAACTGTGCTCCAAATATCTAATTAGCCTGTCCTTAAAAGTGGCCATTTTCAGAGTACTGAAATTACATTGGCAATGTGACCCAATTACAAAAAGCAGCTTGGCAACCAATGATAAATAAGGGAACTATTTAGTACAAAAGAATAAGATTTCTGCAAAACTTAAGCCCCACTTGGTTAATTACATCTGGGCTTCTTGTAGGGTTAGATAAGCATCTGGAATTGCAGCAACCAGAATACACAATATATCTTTCTCATAAAATTTTATAGCAAAAATTGTGCATAGAAATTTTATGTAAACATGGAATTAGGAATATATATTTCCACAGCATGGAGCTGTCTTAGATATAGGGAGCAAAGTGTGAAGTCCAGATATAGAAAAGACAGGTAAACATTTTTATAAACTTTGACTATGGAATTCAAAGTGTCATCTGCACATCCTTTAGATTTCTCTACGCTCTTCAGATAGTAAAATACCAAACCACAGCATCAAGGAATCCTAAAGAGCTTGATGACTACCCATATACTGAATATTAATAAATAGATTTTAAGATAATTAATAATTGCCCCAGGTTAAAATATAAATATCAGAACATAATTTATAAGATGTTCAAATTAGAACCAAAGTTACCATATGAGTTCCCCTGAAGGCATGTGTTGATTATTAAAAATCACTAGTAATAAAGAAGACTAGATACTCAAATATCACTTTGAAACATGTTCCCCAAAAAAGAACCTTAAAAAAATTATAGTATACTCTCTGAAAGCATGTCAACATATTGTGGCTATAAAGATATCCAAAATGCTGGGCATCAACACAAGTGCTTAGGATCCAGCCTTTAGGATTTCCAACATTTAATAGCTGGAGATGAGAGAATATGCTTGCAAAGAATATATTAGGGGGATAACAAGGAACTTAGGAACAAAATCAGGAGAGCATGATGCCATGGAAAATAAGGGCAAACAGCATTTCGAAAAGGAAGATGTCAGCAAGATAAAAAATGCTCAATGAGATCTCAATAAGAGTTAGTTTGGTAAAGTGACAGAGGCCTCAAAAGCAGGAGTAAATTGATGAATGGACTGGTGAAGAAATGAAAATATAGAATAAACGTGTATTTGCAGAAATCTGAGTGTAGACTGGAAAAACAGAGAAAACCGCATCTAGTAGCATTTTCTAACTTTTATAAATGACTAAAACTCACTAGGAAGCTGACTCATTCAAGACTCTTCAATCATCCTTCATATGAATTTGATCATTATGCAGTGTAGGTTATAGCTATACACTCAACTATATCTATCATCTTTTATTCCCCTTTTGATGACTTACCAACAATGATAGAATAAAATCCTTAGTACAGGATTCATGGCCTCTTTTGGTCTGACCAGCATTAGCCATCTAAACTTTACTTCTTACTTTCACCCTAAGATGCAGCTATACTGACTGAATCAGCCACCATGGCTGAATGAGCCGAGCTTTCTCATTCTTCTGGGCCTACTTGCATACTGCTACTTTTTTATAGAATGTTCTTTCCCAATACAATTATCCTCCCTACCTCCACTTCATCTATCAACTACTATTCATCTTTCAAATCTCCATTCAAGCATTATCTTCATGAATTATTTATTGCTTTCCAAAGTAGAGTTCATGTTCCCATCATAACTTTTTAGGCTCTTCTTAAAATATTAAAACTTATATAATTCTTTTGAGTTTGAGAACCCACCTGTCCATTGGTCTCTTGAGAGCAGACACCCTATATTTTCATTTGTATATCTCTATGCTTCACATATAGCTAGCACTCATAAATATCTTTTAAGTGAATGAAAGGATGGATTTGTTACTAAAAGCATGCTATAAACCCAAAGTATAACTAGCTTTAGATTAGATAATAAGCTGGATAAACATAATTGGCTACTAAGGGAAATTTAGTGATCTGTGAGTCACAGGTGAATTTATTCCTTGAAAATTTTATGTACTTCAAAATTAAGATGAAGCACATTCTAGTGTAAAATATAGTTAACTGAACTACCTTTCAATTTGGTGACTCTCCTCACTGATTTCATCTTGTCCAAATTTAAAACAAGAATAATCTAAAACATGTACTGCATACCTATAATATCCAAAGCACTAGGAAGATGTAAACTTATAAATGATATATCCCCTGCTCCAGTTCATATTATGGTGGGGGATTTAAGTCGTGTAAAAATATATACTGAGGTGATAAATGCAGTATAAGTAGCAAAAAAGAAAAGATATACAGATGACTCTGTATTAAATGAATGATTTGGTTAATGCCCCTAAAATGAGGAGACATTTCATCCTGAAGTTCAAAGTCAAGGTATCTACTGACTCCAGACAAGGATGTTCTCTCCTATTTTAAATAAGTGTATAGTGTCCCCATACTTAGAGATAGAATGGTCATAGGTAAAATAATTTATCATCCAATTAAAAATGCAAAAAAGAAAACATTCAAAATTTAAAATAAGCAGGAAAATAAATAAGTGTTTAAAGGATTCCATTTAAGTATTTTAAGGTAAAAACAGTTTTATCTTTTTTTCTTGCTATGCAGGATAAGTGGGTGATTAAGAGGAATTTAATGATTTTCAAGGCTCATTCAAAAATCTTGGCTTGCTTTTACATGCATTTAAACTCCCAACTTGGCAGCCTTATTTTTCCTAAGGGTTTGTATGTTATATGGGGGTTTTATTTATTTTTCATTGAACCCCAAAACTCAGTGTCTGTTAACATATAACAGGAAAATATGATGGGAGTAGGGGAAATTCTATGATTATAAAAATATCTATTCCATTTTCTACATTTAAACTTCAAAAGATTAAAATTAGCTAAATTATCAATTGGTTAAACTGTTTCTAGTATCTCTGGCTCTTATACAGGCATCTATACAAATAATAATCAACCTAGGGGAAGATAATTTGAAAACAACTCGCAGAAGGTAATTTTAACTTTACTTTCTCCACTTTTCGAATCACTGTTCTCCTTATTCAGGCAGCTGATGCATTGCTGTTGTAGTGCCTAGTGACTCGCCCATTTTCTTTTCAATACTATTACCTTTATTCTTTGGACTTTGAATTTTATTCCAAGCTATAAACAAAACAAGTACATGACAACTGGTCAGTCTCTGAAAGTATAAGTGCTGTAATTTTAAGAGGAAATTCAATATTACCACAAGCATGATTTTATCACCATAAGTAGAGGCCCTTGCACGAATTCATGCACAGGTGAGGTCCCTCACTGTGGCCAGCAATCAGGCCAATCAGAGCCATCTCACTCAGTCCAGAGCAGGGCCAATGGGGTCCAGCTGGCTGGGGAGGGACCACAGGAGGGCTTCAGGGCATGTCTGGCCCTCTTGCCCAGTCCTCATCAGCTGGATACCAACAGCAAGTATAACTACCGGTTATAGTGTCTGCCCACTGGTGGTCAACATGCATCATAGCAACTGGTCGAGCAGTTGACCGAATGGCTGAACAATCTGTCTGACAGTATATTATGCTTTTATTGTACAGGATTACCAGCCAGTCTTGTCACAAGCCTGGGAATAAGACCTCAAAATAATTTATTTAGAGCTGTCCTCCTTTAGGGTGAAAAATAAAAGGTATTAGGCTATAAACCTTGTGAGACTTCTGCATTTTGGTTTAAACAGAGACTTTCCAAAAGTCTAAAGATGATTATACCTCTTTAAAAGAATAAGATAAACTTATAGCTACCTAGCTCTGTAAACCAAAGAAAAAAACAATTATCTTAAAAGATGCCTTATGGGGTCATTGGTTCACATGATAAAACAAGGAGACTAATGGACACAAGTCTGGTTAGAAGTACTAGATCATTCTAATTGTTTTGATGAACCTTCTTCAAGAAAAAAGGTCAGCTCCATTTTTGTTTTTAAAAACCCAGTGTCTGTAATAGTGCAACTAATGACAACCTTGCCGTTATTCTCACTTAAGAGGAAACCCTATAATAAGAGCTTCCCAAAATGTCAAATACTTGTCTCATAACAGGGCTTCTTTGTTCACTTATGTCTCTTTTGATATGCACAGATAATAAAAGTTCATGTAAAACTAAAGGTAATATAGAGCAGAAGCCAACACTAATTCTGTATAAATATGTCTGATTAATAAGAGAGCCATTGTTATGGTTATTTCGTAATGTCAGCATTGTTACAAGAACAGAGGATAGAAGTACTCTTACTCTCACTGTTTTTGTTCATACTCTGTCATCCAACCAGTTTTCAAATTTTTGTTCAACAAAGGATAGATTTTTGTCCATTACTTATTCTTTTTCATTAGTTCATCTCAAGAAAGTTGTGAAACTAGCTTTAAATTCGGGGGAGGAGGGGAAATTAAGGATTTTATTCTAAAATTAAACCTCACATTCTTTAAATAAAAATAAATACATACTCCAAGCTTAATTTCTAGGCTTCCTTTTCCACATGCATGACTACTATATTACCCTGGTGCTCATGAACACCTGAAAGATAAAATTAAGCATCACAGCACCAGGACCTGGTTAGAAGCCTAACATGTAAAAACTATGGCTCAGTACAACAAATCATAAGCCAGGTTGTATGTGGGGTTCAGTTCTAAAACTTAGAACCCCACCATGGAGTAATAAGAAAATCCAGAAATGAGTATGCAATCTCCTACTGGAAAGGAAATAGAAAACAAGTAATAGGTAACAACATATATTCAGGGCTCACAGACAGGCTGATAGATATTTAAAACAATTCTAAAGCTGATAAATAAGTTTGTACTGTCATTACTTTGCTTTTCCCTTTAAACTACAGGCCTGGTGCACACAATTCTGCACAAGTAGGGGACCTAAGCTTGACCAGTGACCAGGGCCCATCTCGGACTTCCTTGCCCCTGCTGCGGGTTGCCAGCCTTGTGTCTCCAGCTGCCAGCTGCTGACCAGGCCCTTCCTTTGTTCAGCACCACCACCTGGTGGTTACTGCACATCATAGTGAGCAGTAGAACTCCTGAACTATAGAACTCCCGAGGGGTCAATTTGCATGTTAGCCTTTTATTATATAGGATTAGGGGCCTGGTGCATGAAATTTGTGCACTGCGGGGGGGGGGGGGTGTCCGCTCAACCCAGCCTATCCCCTCTCACATACTGGGAACTTCTTCTTGCAATCTGGGACCCCTCAGGAATGTCCTACTGATGGCTTAGGCCCACTTCCTGACTCCCTGCTCCCCTTGGGAGCAGGCCTGAGCCACAGTCTGGCCTCCTTTTGTGGGGAGGCGACCGGACTCATTAGGGGAAGGCACCAGCCCCATCACCCCACTGCTGCAGCCACTGCCAGTCACCGCAGCCACCAAGGTGTTTTCATCAACATGGACTCCAGCCCCTTCACCATGAAAAAATGACAACTTTCTTTAGGCATTTTCAAGATGTGTCTTTCATAGAATATGACATTTCTTTTTTTTTTATCCTCACCTGAGGATATGTTTCTATTGATTTTTAGAGAATGTAGAAGAGAAGGAAAAAACAGAGAGAAACATCAAAATGAGAGGAACACTTTGATTGGTTGCCTCCTGCATAGGAGCCTGCAACCTAGAATTGAACCCAGACACTGTAGTCGGCAGGCCAAGGCATTATCTACTGCGCCAAACCAGCTAAGGCAGGATATGACATTTCTTAGCCCACCAGAAGCGGACCTTCCTTTTTTTCTCCAGGAGTGTGGTGGAAAAATCCTAGATCACCTTTTTGGATTTTTATTACCAAGTTGCTAAGAATATTACCAGTGACATAGAGGGAGAGGTAAGAAAAGGTGTTTCCTTTGTAGTTCACTTTGATCGCCAGCTTGGCCCCTGCCCCTCCAATCTCAGCTCCAACCCTGCCCAGGCCTGTAGCCTTTGGCCAAGGATGCAGGCCTGAGCAGGCGACCCCCAGACCCTTGTGATCACCAGCTCCACCCCTGCCCAGGCCCTTGTGATCACAGGCTCTGCCCCTGCCAAGACCTGAAGCCTCTAGGCAAGGCTACAGGCCTGGTCAGGGGACCACCAGACCCCTGTGATCGCCTGCTCTGCTCCTGCTTCTCCAATCACTGGCTCCATGGAGCTCAGGCCCCTACGATCACTGGCTTTGCCCCTGCCCAGGCCTGCAGCCTCTGGCCGAGGCTGCAGGCCTGGGAAGGGGATCTCCAGTACCCTGCTATCGCCAGCTCTGCCCTTGCCCCACTGCAGCCTCTGGCCAAGGCTGCAGGCCTGGGCAGGGGACCTCCAGACCCCTGCTTTGTGGCTCCACCCCTGCCCAGGCCTTCAGCCTTTGGCCAAGGCTACTGGCCTGGGCAGAGGACCCCCAGACCCCTGTGATTGCCGGCTTCATGGAGCCCGCCCTTCCGATCTCTAGCTCTGTGGACCCCAGGCCCCTATGATCACCAGTTTTGCCCCTGCCCAGGCCTACAGTCTCTGCCCGAGGCTGCAGGCCCAGGCAGAAGACCCCCAAGCCCTTCCAATCAACAGACTTCACAGAGCCCAGGCCCCTGCAATCACTGATTCCGATCCTGCCCTTCGATGGCTGGCTCTGCCCACTGGCCAAGGCTGCAGTCCTGAATAGGGGACCCCCATGGTCCTCCAGATCACCAGCTCCTTGGAGCACAGAGCCCTGCGGTCATTGACTTTGCCCCTATCCAGGCCTGCAGCCTCTGGCCAAGATTTCAGGCCTGGGCAGGGGACTCCCAGGCCTCTGTGATCACCATCACCACCACTGCCCCGCTCTGGGGAGTCCTGGCCACTGCAATCTCTGGCTTTACCCCTGCCCAGGAATGAGGCCTCTGGCCCAGGCCTTATGCCTGGATAGGGGATCCCCAGAGCCCTCTGATCACCAGCTCCGCCCCTGCCCCCACCGATTTCTGGGTCCGCCTCTGCCCAGGCCTGAGTCCTCTGGCAGATGTCTCTGGCCTGGCAGGGGCCCCCCAGCCCCCCCTGATTGCCTGCTCCACCCTTCAGCCCCCACCACCCCACTTCCCCACCTTCTGCCTGGCTAAAATGCTAGGCCACTTCAGTGGCAGGGCTGAGGTGGACTGGGCGCCACCACCTTTGTGACAGGGTGATGACTAATTTGCATATTACTGTTTTATTAGATAGGACTATAGGCCTGGTGCATAAATTTGTGCATCAGTGAGGTCTCTTGGCCTGGCCTGCAGGATCGAGCCAAAACTGGCTCTCCGACATCCTTCGAGGGGTCCCAGATTGCAAGAGAATGCAGGCCAGGCCAAGGGACCCCCCCTCGGGTGCATGTTTAGGGCTGGGGAGGGAAGTGGGAGGTTGGCCAGTTGGGGAGGGACCATGGGAGGACTGCAGGGCGTGTCCAGTCCATCTCACTAAGTCTTAATCAGCAGGACCCCAGCAGCAAGCTAACTTACAGGTCGGAGCGTCTTTCCCCTGGTGGTCAGTGCACGTCATAGCAACATGTCAACCAGCTGACTATCTGCCCTCTGGCAGTCAGTGCACATCCTAGAGACTGGTTGACCAGGTGACTGCCCCCTGGTAGTCAGTGCATGTCATAGCAAGAGGTTAGAAGGCCTTAGCATATCATTAGCATATTACATTTTGATTGGTTGAACGGAGAACCAGATGGCTGGACACTTAACCTATTAGGCTTTTATTATATAAGAGAATTCATGCACAAGGAGCGGGGAGAAATGGCCTGCACCCTCTCCAATCTGGGACCCCTCTGGGAATGTCCAACTGCAGGTTTGTGCCCTCACTTTTAACAGATGACAGCTCCATTGTTGTTTCTTTCTTTTCATGCTTAAACCCATTGAAATTAGTAGGTAGTCAAAGTGTGTATACATTTTGGGGGGACACCCTGTATATCTCTAGTCAGTGGTGAAAGGAACCAGCAGCAGATTTGGAACCCCCAGACAGGGAATCTCGCTCACTCCCTGCATGTCTCCCCACTCCACTTTTCACCTTTGCAGGCAGTGGGAGAATCAATGTTTTTTCTCATTCACTGGGAAAAGCATGTCCTGTCACCTGCTACCCAGCAGGAGTGCGCTACACTCAAAGCAAATGAGGCTCAGTCAGGGCAGCCTTCCTCCTCTGAGGAAGGAACATTTCTCCTCTGCAGTCGCCCAACTATCCCACCGTTTCACTGAGAGGACAGAACTCCTCATCTCCTCTGAGTTCCTGATCTTGAATGCTGACTGAAGGCACCTCAGCAAGGGCCACCCATGCCCACCACGTATATCTGTCTGCACCTACTCCCACCTCAGCACCTGCTTTAGCTCCACGGAGGTGATTGGAGGTGATCTCGTCACTGCACTTGCCTCTGCAGGAACAGGGCATCACCAATCCGCCCTCTCACTATCATCTCACAGGCATCCACCCTCAGCACCTAGAACACCCAGACACTCTTCAAAGGATGTGAGAATGTTGGAAGGGATGTGCGCATGTCCTGTGGGGGACTTAGGCATGCTGGGGTTAATAGAAGTGCAGCAGAGGGGGGGAGGAAGGGGGGAGGAACTTGCCTGTGCCTTGGTCTGGGACTGTTGCAGGCATGCTAGGGTGACAGCGAGCTGGGGGACATTCGCACACCAGGGGAGAGGAGAGGATATGCACACCAGAGGCCTGTGGTTTTGCAGATCCCCAAACCCCCATGGTGCAGCCAGGAGTATGTCAATCTGGCCCGCCTCTGCAATCTTGCATCTTCAGGGCCAGAAGGCGGGACTTGTACAGCCACTCCTCAGCACTGATAGCCTACAGGCACTACTTCAGCTGGGCTCCCAGGTTCTCCTTAGTGCGCTCATGGTTGCCACTGCTGCCATGAGGGGAGTACAAGCCACCCTCCACTGGCCTGTTTCCCCTGCCCAGAGGCTCTCCGTGCATTCCATGCATGCTGCTCACAGGCCAGAGTGGCCTAGGTGGGGTGGGACACGAGCACTCGCCTGCCCAGAGCAACTGGGGTGCAACAGAAGCCAGGCATCTCGCCCTTCCCTGGCTGCTCCTTGCCTCCACAAGCTGCACACACCCCCACAGCAGCTGGAGTGGGGCGGAAGCCAGGCATCCTGCCCCGCCCCACCCCAGTCATTTCATGCCTGCATGTCTACCCACCGGCCGGGGCAGGGCAGGGTGGGATGCCTGCCCCCAGCTGCTCAGTGCCTGTGCACATGTGCACTGTCCACAGACCCCCCCATCTTTGTTGGGTTAATTTGCATATTCACTCCTGATTGGTTGGTGAGCATCAATTAGCTAGAGGGACAGTCAATTTACATGTTTCTCTCTTATTATATAGGACTAGGGGCCCGGTGCACAAAAATTTGTGCACTTGGGAGGGTGGGGGTCCCTCCGCCCGGCCTGTGCCCTCTTGCAGTCTGGGACTCCTTGGGGGATGTCCACCTGCTGGCGTGCCTGGCCAGCCTGGGTGAGGGGCTGAGGGCCGTTTTTAGGCTGCCCACAGCTCCCATTGAGCCAACGTCCCTCCCTGCGAGGCTGGTTGGAATCTGGGGTTTATTTTTCTTCTATAATTGAAACTTTGTTGCCTTGAGCAGAGGCTAGTCAGGCAATGAAGCCTCCTGTTTGCTTCAGCTCCGTGGCTTCTATAATTGAAACATTGTTGCCTTGAGCAGAGGCCCGGACGGCCTAGGCAGGCAGTTTCAACCCTATCGCTGGTGGAACGGAAGCCTCCTATTTGCTCTAGCTCCATGGCTGCCAGCCACTATATTGGCTGGGTTAATTTGTATACAGCTGCTCTGATTGGCTGGTGGGCATGGCTTATGTGTCTCAGAGTGATGGTTAATTTGCATATTACTCTTTTATTAGATTAGATTCTTATCTACCAGACCCTGGCCTCCTGCCTTGGCAGCAATATGAAAACTTAACAATATATTTTAAATGTAGCTGATGTTTTTATATCCTTCACAACATACTCTTTAGATTGCTTGGGTGCAAAGAGTAATATGAGACCAGTTACCAGACTATTTTAATTGAACAAAAAACAGCACTGTGTTTTCTTGCTGACAGATCAAACATTTATATAATCATTAAAATCAATTTCATAAATAAAGGCCTATTAACAACTGGGGTGGGGAAGAAATTCCCTTTCTCACAAGCCCCTTCAACATCTCAGGCTAGTTGAGCAGGGGAGGAAGCTCTAATGAGAAAAGAGGACTCACTGACCCACAGTCTGTCTCATGTGAAATGGTATGTCAGTCAGAGGCAAGGACACATTTTTTGCAATCATTTCGGCCTATTTTTTGTAATAATTAGCAAGAGTTCCATTTTGCTAGGGCTAGCATCATTCACAGCTCTCTCTCTAATTTTTTTTTCCTTTCCATAAAGTAAATTTACATATTTTCAGTCTCTCAATCCCTTCTATGTTTTATTTATGAATACAGCCCTTCTTGATGGTAACTTTAATGTGAAAGAGGTAGTAATTAATGTCCCAATCTGTTAGGTTAATCCCTTTCCACACTCTCCACAGAGAAGTTTAAGGTAAGTAACAGTTTACAGTCAATTGTAGGTTTAATTATGCTTAATGAGAGTTAGTTTCTCTGTTTACTAACTGCATTGAGGTGTGTGGGTCCTAGATGAGCTTCCCCTTGGCCTCATCCTGATTTGTTAATAGGGCTACTATGGGCCGTATACTCAGTGCTTAAACCTATAAAGCTGCTCCTAGGGAACAAAGCAAGTAAGGCACCTGTTTCAGCTGAGACACCATTAAGTAAGTGCAGCCTTCACACAACTATATCTTTCTTTGGGAAGAGAGCTATTATTTTATAATGCTTTCCAAACAGATCCATTTGAGAGGCAAATTATTGCCTAAATTTCAGAGCTTTGGTAAGTCTACATATAAAAAGCTATCTCAAACTAAGTACAATCATCAATAGTGGTTTGTATAAAATTAGAGTATCAAACACTCCTAAGACTTTCAGTATTAATCTTTTAATGTTATCATGTCAAGTGTTAAGATCTAAAACTACTTTTACAAGTCACTTTTTTTTTTAAGTAAAAATGTCTTTTGTCTTAAAATTGTATTTAAACTTAGTATACTAGAGGTCCAGTGCATGAATCCATGCACAGGTGAGGTCCATCAGCCTGGCCCCAATCAGGGTGGGGGGTCTGATCAGTGTGGGGCCAGCAGGGGGGAGGGGCCGCAGGTGGTTGCTGGCCAGCCCAACCCCCAATCAGGCAGGCTGGCCACCACAGTGTGCGTCATAGCCACTAGTCGTTCTGGTCATTCTGGTCCTTGTGCCATTCAGTCTCTTGGCTTTTATATATAGACATGGTATGTATGTGTGTGTGTGTGTGTGTGTGTGTATGTATGTGTGTATATATATATATATATATATATATATATATATATATATATATATAAATAACTATATCTATCTATCTATCTATCTATCTATATATATATATATATATATATATATGGGGGAAACTTCTGTTTCCTTACTGAGCTATAAAAATAAGCACTAAAACAAATACCCAGACTTTAAGGAAATCATGTAGTGACCCAAAGGAAATTTAGTACACATAATTTTTATTTTATTTTTTTAATATATTTTATTGATTTTTCACAGAGAGGAAGAGAGAGGGACAGAGAGTCAGAAACATCGATGAAAGAGAAACATCGACCAGCTGCCTTCTGCACACTCCCCACTGGGGATGTGCCCGCAACCAAGGTACAAGCCCTTGACCGGAATCGAACCTGGGACCCTTGAGTTCGCAGGCCAACGCTTTATCCACTGAGCCAAACCGATCAGGGCTAGTACACATAATTTTTAAAGGATTCTTTTTTTGCCATGTTTGCGTTGTAGATATTCTTAGTATAACTGATGATATAGTTCCTCTAAGTCTGACAGGCCAGTTAATTCAAAAAACATTTATTGAGAACCTGGTCTGAACTAAACACAAAAATGAAGGAGGCATATTCCTTCCCCTAATGAAGCTTATCCTCTGGGAAAGGAAATGTGCATAGGTAAAAACTATGACACAATGGGTTAAGTGTTATACTCATGTACATACATGTGAAGGAGGCACTAAGAAAGATGTGTTGATTCTGTAGCAGAGGATAAATTAGGCTTCCTCTAGGAACATAGCATTTTTCTGGGTTACAGGACAGCCACAAAAGGCTGAATGAGCATTGAGAATAGGCACAAAGCATGGCAAGCCATGGTGTGTTAAGGCAACAAGTAGTGCAGTGTGGGCAGAAAGAATTGTGAGCTTAGGGAAAGGTGAGATGGAAGAGAAATTTGCAAGTTAGGTGCTCAAAAAGTAGATTGGGACCAAATTTTTAAAAATTTTAATTTCGGTCCTGGCTGGGTAGCTCAGTTGGTTAGAGTGTCATCCTAATATGCCAAGGATGCAAGTCTGATCTCCAATCAGGGAACATAATCAGAAATAACTAATGCATGTGTAAGTGACTGTATCAACAAATTGATGTCTCTCTCTCTCTTTTTCTCTCTCTCTATCCCCCTGCCTCCCTCTCTCTCTCTCATCTCTCTCTCTCTAAATAAAAAAGAAAAAAAATTATGTGTCATCTGTATTAGATGTTAAGTAATATGAGAAATAGGGAAAGGTGAAAACATGTATTTACCAAATAAAATGAGATCAGTACAAATCTTGAAAATTAAAATGAACTTTTCTAAGCCTATTGATCTCTAAAAACTGTTTTCATATTCCAAAATCCCCATAATGTATTTACAAGTCCTTACATTTAATTCAAAGAATTTTTCTGCAATAGGAAAATACAATTCCTAAAATGTTACCCATCTAAAAGATTAGATGATTACATATTAAGAGAAGCTAGTGGGAAGAGGAGCTGGTAGATCCATATCTCAGGGCAGTCTGGAAAATCTAAACATGATTCAATGTTCTTTAAATAGAAAGTATTTACAATTAGTTTCAAAAATAATTTTGAAAATTCTACCTTTAGTCAGTATATCCTGACTGCTTATAGAAAAAAAAAGTAGAGCAAACACTTCCTTAAAAACCACAAACTAAAGAAAAAGAGTGCAACCCAAACTATGTAATAAAAAAGACCCACACATCTGAATATCTTTCTGCACTTAGCTAAACTGAGCTTTCTGCTATGTCCTTCAAATCACTATAAACTTATAGTCTCCCCTACCATGCTACTCTGAACCATCCTGAGGACTTCCAAATTACTGTCAGACACTGGGCATTCCACAGGCACCTACTTCTGAATTCCTGCGCAAGGAAAAGAAAAAGACTAGATTCAAATGGTAATAAAGTTTCTATCAA
This sequence comes from Murina feae, assembly GCA_004026665.1. Taxonomy (NCBI): domain Eukaryota; kingdom Metazoa; phylum Chordata; class Mammalia; order Chiroptera; family Vespertilionidae; genus Murina; species Murina feae. Next base: position 1,782 of record PVJC01018730.1, on the reverse strand, counting down.
CATGATAAACATATTTAAAAGTTGGTCTCATCCTGATAACAAGAGTTATATAAAGTATAATCTTTGTGTAAGTCACAGGTAATTATACTGAAATTTCTATTTCTATAGGTATGTATAACAGACTTGATGTGCTGTTAGAAATATGCATAAATACATTTCAATATAGCATGCATATGCAAGCCAGCTATTTATTACATTCCAATGTACACATTTTTATATTTACATTCCAGCACTTATTCTTGAAAGTTAAATGAAAAATACTCAAACTTTTTTCATCATACAAATTCTAAATGAAATAAAATGTCCTTTAAAAACTGTAATTAATGGCTGCTGTGTCAAATAGTGAACCAAAGGGTCAAACCTTATAATTTACAGTTTGAGAGGTCATAGCTCAAATTATAACTTTAAAAAACTGATTATCTGTGAGTAATTTGACAAATCCATCTAAAACACGCTGAATGAATATAAAATCTTTTTGAGAGTAAAAAGAATGTATGTCCAAGTACAGCTGATGGAGAAAATGGCCTTTTTACTGAACAAAGCTGAAGTCCAGCATAATGACTTGGTATGCCTTTGAATAAAGGCAGGAAGACCAAACAGGACACACATCCAAAGAGAGCATAATAAACAATCTGATCAAAACACAAAAATATTCTACACACATGTCTAAAGAGAAGAAGAAATATACGTTTCCATCACCTGTTCCTCCATCACTATTCCTACTACTCAAGTCACAGAACAATTAATAAACAATATTTAAAATAAGTATTTTTGGTAATTAAAAAAAGTTAGAAATTATCCCTCTGATTTTTCAATTTGAGATTTGAAAATATATACTGATTTATAGTAAGCTGAAGTTTACTACACTTTTCTTTATTACTCACCTTGAAAACAAATATTGCTCCACCTATCATCCCAAGGCCACTTGTACCTGAAAATATAATTTGAATTAATTTGGCCTGCCTGCATTTTTTAACCTAGAAGTGATCTACTATTAATAAGGCAAGCTACTGAAGATAATTCTCCCACTGCAGACCAAATTCCCTAACTGTGCCAAAATTGAGAAGTCCAGCAAAATTTAATTTTTTAATTTAATTATAGAACCATGTGTGTAATATGTATGTGTTTATTATATTTTCCTAATAGACTGTAAACTCCACAAGGTTAAAGACTATTTTTTTGGTTCAACAGTTATATCTAACACCTCGGCAGTTCCTGGCACAAAGCAGAAATTCAATAAATAATTGCTGTATGATAGAAAGATAGATGAAGTGATGCCAGGTGGGAGGCCTATGTTTACCTAATATCCTCTATTATTATTTGTGTGATTATGAGGAGAAGAGTTTTTTTAAATGTACACTCTATTTAGGCAGTTTACCTACCTAGTAATTCACTGTTCCATACACTTAACCTAGAAACCGAGAAGATTTGAAACACATCTACTCTATAAAAGCGAAATATTAAAATTAACCGTTTCTCCGAGACGGTAAGCCACGCCCACCAGCCAATCAGAGCGGCTGTATGCAAATTAGCCCAGCCAACATGGCGGCCGCCACTCACGGACCTGAGTAAACAGCCCTTTCCATTGCGGCAGGAGCGAAAGTAGAGCTGCGCCCCTCAGCTCAGCTCCGATTAAACTGCCTCTAGCAGTTTTGAAACATTGTAACAATCATAGAATCCTCCGGAGCTGAAGGAAACAGCAGCTCCGGCCTAACCAGTAAAAGTAACAATTGTTTCACCACTGCGAGGTGAAGCAGAGGAGGCTTCAGTTAGTTAGAAGGC
>PVJC01018729.1:0-31017 GCA_004026665.1 Murina feae | reverse complement strand
AAAAAAAAACCATACAGAAAGACAGAATATAAAAAAGTGCTTACTTTTCTCCTACAGCTGCATTTCTGAGAGTTAATCATTGGTATTAACTGTCCTCCCAGACATTTTTTGCATATATAAACTTAAGTTTTCATTCTTTTTTAATCCATAGGCGGGTTTTGGTTTGATTTATAAAATGTTACTTTTTTTTCAACAACTTTGTTGAGGCATATTTTTTTAATTTTTTTAATATATTTTATTGATTTTTTACAGAGAGGAAGGGAGAGAGATAGGGAGTCAGAAACGTCAATGAGAGAGAAACATCGATCAGCTGCCTCCTGCACGCCCCCCTCCTGGGGATGTGCCCGCAACCAAGGTACATGCCCTTGACCAGAATCGAACCTGGGACCCTTCAGTCCGCAGGCCAACGCTCTATCCACTGAGCCAAACCGGTTCTGGCGAGGCATATTTTATGCACCACATAATTCACTCATTTCAAGTACACAGTTCAATGATATGAAACATATGTTTTTATTTATTTTAGAGAGAGAGGTAGAGAGGTAGATGGAGAGAGAATCATGCAAAAGAGAGAACCATTGATCAGCTGCCTCCTGCACGCCTCCAACTGGGCATCAGGCCCTCAACTTGGGCATGTGCCCTAACTGGGAATGGAACCATGGTGCGTGGGACAATGCCCAACCAACTAAGCCACACTGAACAGAGCCAGTTCAATGATTTCTAGTACAGTTTGTGTATGTGTCTGGGGATGTTTACTGTTTTACATGCACAACTATCACCATATATGAGTTTAGAACATTTTCACCATTCAGCAAGATCCCGCTTGTAGCCTAGCCAGTGTGGCTCAGTGGTTCAGTATCAACCTGTGAGCGCATGGGGGCATGCAGGAGGCAGCTGACCAATGATTCTCTCTCATTATTGATGTTTTTTTTACCTCTCTCTCCCTCTCTGGAATCAATAAAAAATATATATATATATAAAAGATCGTGCACATTTACTGTCAAGCCCCATCCCCTGAGCCCTTACACAGAGCAAATACTATCTACTTTTTGTCATTAGAGCTTTGCCTTTTCTGGACATTTCATATAAATGGTATCATACACTATGTGGTCTTTGTGTTTACTTTCATTTAGCATAATACTGGTACATTTATTCTTAGAAAGTGAGGGGAAAATGTTTGTGGATCCTTAATGAGTTTTCTTTGAAAATAAGCCTTCACAAGTAAGAACTACAAAGAATTTTTAAGTGTTGCTAACGTTAGGGAAAAAACTCACAGCAATTGTTAGCCATTGAGAACCTGGGGAAGACGTCTAAGTTTTTGACATTCCACTCTTCCCTCTAGTGGCCAGAATGAAAAAAGGTTGTACTTTTGTCAGTCGGAATGCATGGCAGATTCTTCAAATGCTCCTAAATGGTAGGCGTATTACATTTGGGAATTTCATAGGAGAGACGTTTCCTTTTTGGAGGCCCTTTATAAAACAAATTTCCTGGGAGGCATAATTTATCATTTTCTGCGATTCTTCCCATCATCAAATTTACCAGCCTCCTCATGTGGCGGGATTTCGTATGGTATTAAGAGCTCAAGGCAAGTACCCAACTGCTCAGTTTCAAATCTCAGGTCTGCCAACTGCCCAAGTTCAAATCTCAACTCTTCCTCTTGCTAGTGGGATGTAGGGCAAGTTACCCACTCAGTGTCTGAGTTTCTTCTTCTGTATAATGAGGATGATACTAAGACCTGTCTCATGGGGCTGCTGGGGGGGACTGAGTGAATTAAGGTGTGTGGATCTCCTTAGAACAATCCTGGCAAGTAGTAGGAGTTGAATGAGTCTTATGTACCCTCTGTGTCGCGTTGCGGCCTTCATTCCTACTACAATAAAGCCAAAGCCGACCCTTCCTTAGCTCCGCTGTTATCACCTCCCCCACTTCTTCCTAAGGATTTGCATTGTTAATTTCCTCTTCTTTCTCCCTTTATAATTTCCTCTATTTTACTCTACCAGCTGATCCCACTTACTTCTATCTCCACTATTGCCTCTCTAGTTCAAGACACCATTGTGTGCTGGTCATAATGGAGATTATTGTTACCGTCTGCTGGTCAGTCACCCTGCTTCAACCCTACAGCACACTGTTACTCAGCAACCCAAGTATTTAAAAAACACGATCCAGATTTTTTTTTTTGTTTCTGCTGAAAAGTAATGTTTTGTAGCCCTGGCTGGGTAGTGCGCAGTTGGTTAGAGCATGGTCCTTCTACCCTGAGGTTGCAGGTTTGACCCCTGGTCAGGGCACATATAAGAATCAACCAATGAATGTATAAATAAGTGGAACAACAAATCGATGTTCTTCTCTCTTTTTCTCTCTCAAATCAATAAATTTTTTAAAAAATAAAAACACTTAAAAATACTGATGTTTTAAAAATATATATATTTTATTGATTTTTTTACAGGGAGGAAGGGAGAGGGATAGAGAGTTAGAAACATCAATGAGAGAGAAACATTGATCAGCTGCCTCCTGCACACTCCCTACTGGGGATGTGCCCGCAACCAAGGTACATGCCCTTGACTGGAATAGAACCTGAAATCCATGAGTCCGCAGGCCGATGCTCTATCCACTGAGCCAAACCAGTTAGGGCAGTGATGTTGTGTAAGAGTGGGAAACTTGAATGCTATATGTGATGGACGTTGTAAGCCTTCTTCTTAGTCAAAAACAGCTCTCCCACAGCCCTAGCTGGTTTGGCTCAGTGGATAGAGCATCAGCCTGCAGACTGAAGGGTCCCAGGTTCGTGTTAATTCAGTTAATGGGCACATGCCTGGGTTGCAGCTCGATCCCCAGTAGGGAGCATGCAGGAGACAGCCAATCAATGATTTTCTCTCATCATTGATGTTTCTATCTCTCTCTCCCTCTCCCTTCTTCTGAAATTAATAAAAATAAATTTCTTCTCTGAAATTAATAAAAATACTCTTAAAAACAACAACAACACAAAACAGCTCTCCCACAGCCAGCTACTAAAGCCTGACAGTTTCTGCTTTTCCACATCCAGCACTGTAACCATGGAATTTCCAGTTTTGAAAACAGTCCTGACCAAGAGAAGCAATATATCTAGAGCCCATTTTCACCCACAGACGGCGTCTGGGATTAACTCTACTGTTATTAGTCTATAGTCCTACTCCACACTTCCTCAGCGAGCTCTGAGACCCTAGCACCTACCCTCTGAGCTGCACCCTTCCCAATCACCTGCTGTGTTTGCCAACTTTTGCTGCTGTCGACTCCAGACCCAAGAACCCTCTGCTAGAAATGTAATCTTTCCTGACTACTAATTTATTATATTTAATATGCTTGGGTTTTGTCATTTTTCTTTCCAAAGGGTTAGACTGGGCCCACATGGACCACTTAACACTGACATTGACCTCACTCTGAAAAACATCTCCCTATTGGAGGCACCTGCTGCCCTGCCTGCCAGATTAGGACTCCTTGGATATTGTGGGGGTGGGGCTGCTTAAGCCCCCTAGTGCTGACATAAGTGACTAGCCAAGTACCATGTAGTAGATTGTATTTATTTCTCCACAAAAGCAAGGAATAGGTTCACTCCCTCTCTTAGCCCTGTCCAAAAGCATTCCTACATGAGAAGCTGACCAGGAGAGCCTCCATCCACCATCTCTTGCCCAGCAAGGCTGCAACATAGCACAAGTACTGAAATGGAGGCCCTAACCTCATTATTTCACACGTGTGTCAGTAGGGTCTTGAGGAAAGCAGATAATGAGAGACAGAGTTAGGAGCTTTATTGGTGAAGAAAGCCTCTGAAAGATAAAGGGGAGGGTACAGAGTTGGACAGACGTAACCAGCAGACCATGATGTGAATCTGACACATGAAAAAGGAAAAGGGGGAGGAAGCAAGATGGGGCAGAGAGAGCCTCAGGCCACTGAAGGTCTGATCAAGTCTCAGCCAATCCAAGAGCAAATTGCCCGTAAGAGGAGTCCAGCGTTGGACAGAAATGATCAGACGGCATAGCCCAAGCCATGCCCAGTCCTTGGCTGTGGCTGCCCAGGAAGAGCATGGCCTAGGCCTGAAAGCCCCGGGGAACACTTCCTTGCAGCGGAACAGCATATTCCTTCAAAAGAGATCTAAGCATGCACCTCCTTGGCTTCCACATCAAGGACCTTTGCACTTTTCAGCCAACCTTCCATCCTGTTGCAGGACCAAGTGAACCCTCAAAAATGTTTTGCTCATCAGGTACCAAGATCTAGTTCCTAACTATGCTTTTTCTCTTTTACTTTTTTCCATCACTACTGCCCCTTTCCAAGCCATTATTTCTTGCTAGAGCTATTGCAAATCATCTCTCCTGGTTTCCCCATACCCACTCCTGTACCTGCCACACTCTTCCCACTGCAGTCACTTTTTTCAGAACAACTTTAAAAATGCATAACATTCATGCAATGAGATATGTAATATGTCCTCTCTAAAGAGAATGCAAGCACACTTGGTTTCATTGACCTGTAAAAGGGTGTTGATGTTCATGAAATCAGAAATGTGGAAATTTTATTTATTTATTTATTTATTTATTTGAGAATTTTTATAGTTCATTTGAGCCAAACTGACAACACATGCCAGGAAGCAAGTTCTCAAATGCTCCTCAAAATTTTAAAGGTATTAGGCATAGTTTTGGAAAAGGAAAGTGAGACAAATCTAACTTTCAGATGTCCTGTTGTGGAGATAATGAAACCACGACATTTAGAATTCCTTGTTTTTCCCACATTTCTCAGAAACTTGCATTTATATAATTTTTGTCCTGTGTACAATAGTACTAGCTTTGCTCCCAACAGTGAACTCTTTCAGGCTGCTTGAGAACAAGGAAATTTGCCTGGATGTGCATTGAAAGTTTTAAACAGAAGAGGGCAGTACGTCAGAGTATCAAACCCCGCTCATACCAAAGGAGAGGGGGACAGAGAGATGAGGGGGGCGGGGGAGGGGGGGGAAGAGAGAGTGTTTCTGGGCAAATCATGCCCAGGACTGAGATTGCCTTTGCCAATCATTTATTTAACACAAGTTCACTGTTGGAATTATTATTTACAATAAATAATTTTTCACAAGCCAAAAGCATACAGGATAATATCTCTTAATAAGCCAACAAAGAAATAAGTACTCCAGCCAGGCTGGTGTGACTGGTTAAGCATCAGCCTGTGAACCAGGAGATCAAGGTTCAATTCTTAGTCGGGACACATACTAGTTTTCGGGCTTGATCCCCAGTGTGAGGTGTGCAGGAGGCAGCCAATCAATGATTCTCTCTCATTATTGATGTTTGCTTTTCTCTCTCTCTCCCTCTCCCTTCCTCTCTGAAAGCAATAAAAATATATTTAAAAATAAATTATCCAAAGCAATGATAGGGTAATCGCAGTGTTATTCCAATTAAAGGAGAGATCAATGAAATAAATAAAGTCCAAATTTGGTTGAGATGGACCTTCTACGAGTTGATTCAGTAGAGTCAGTCCTATAAAAGGGCTAACAAGCAAACAGTCTAAGGAAGAGACAGCTTTAGCACCAAAGATAGAGGATCCAAAGTTGAGAAACTTCTAGAAACAAACTTGTTAATTTTCCTAATTTACTGCCCACACCTCCATTCCATGTCAATTCCTTTCTGACTACACAATCCCAACCCTATGCTCCTTTGTCTTGTCAAATCCCTACACATTTAATGTTTCTTTAAGTAAAAGATATATAAATGGAGTGTTTCACTTCTCTCACAGAGAATTATTCTCTTAAGTCTCTTGTGTTTACCTAACTAAACTTGGGATTTTCTCCCGTTTATGCCTTGTGCCAATTTTATTAGTAGCCACAAGAACTCAAGAAGGGTAGGCCCTCTCCCTGACAGGGTCTCATGCAGCTGCTGACTGAAGAGACTAAACCCAAACTGCCAAGAGAAGCAAAGAAGAAAGATGGGGAGGGAACATCCTGAAGGGAATGGTTTCGTCATAGTTGTCCTTGCTTGCCCGAAGGTTAGGCTATGTGAGGCAATAATTTGATCAGTTTTTGTCATGTGCCACCAAGAGTCCTGATAATTCAGTGGATGAAGTCCAAAGTTCTTTCTTCTTTTACTTTTTTTTTCCTAAAGGGACAATGACAGTTCTATAACCCTCACCATTAATCTGCTCTCAGCATAGTCTATCCACACCAGGGATGCTACTGAGAATGATTTTTGCATTTCAGGGAGGCTAGAGACAAATCTACTTTATCATTTAAAAGGCATGGATTTACTCTCTCATATCTTAAAACTTCTCCAAAATGGCCATCTGCTACTTTTGTAGGTAAGATAAAAAGGCCAACCTTATTCTTAAAAAAATGAATCTTCAGATAAAAAATTATAAAATTCATATTTCTGTTTCAGAGCCTTAACATAGGCTTTGGGTAGGGGTTACAATACAGTAAAGCAATCTCTGTTTTAAAGTACTTTCCCACTTTTTGCTCAAAATTGTTAACATAGCAAAGAAGTTTCCTTCTTATAATTCCTTTCTATTCAGATAGTGAAAGTGGTCTGCCTGGTTTTGAAGGCAAAATGTTCTACTGTTTTAAAATGTTTATTTCTTGCTCTAACCAGTTTGGCTCAGAGGCTAGAGCATCGGCCTGCGGACTCAAGGGTCCCGGGTTCCATTCCGGTCAAGGGCATGTGCCTTGGTTGTGGGCACATCCCCAGTGGGGAGTGTGCAGGAGGCAGCTGATCAATGTTTCTCTCTCATTGATGTTTCTAATCTCTATCCCTCTCCCTTCCTCTCTGTAAAAAATCAATAAAATATATTTCAAACTGTTTATTTTTTAATATGATTTTTATAATCAGGAATACCCATGTCTATTTTCATACACATTTTTCTAAAATCTTGAAATGAAGTTGGTAGTTTATTTAAAAAAGTTAATTTCTTATTTCCCCCCATTCATTTAAATGTTCATAATTCTAACAAGCTACCTTCATCCTAATACTACTGCTAGTTAAACCAGGCAGAACTGGGACCTCCCAGAGAAATAGGAAAACTTGGTGCCAGCACCTATTTATTTTGGGGACTAGGAGAGCCCAGATTCTGCTTTGAGATTTCTGATGATTCCTCGAAATTAGTTTCCTCAGGATGCCGTGTGTTTGCCTTACGCCAAGATGGACATTAGTGGCACAAGATGTCTGCACTGCTTTCCACTGGAATTCCATGCCTGCCAAGTACTTTGTGAGATCGATATTTCCGCCAAGGATTCGTGGGGTTGCTGGATGGAAGCGTCTCACAGGGCACAGCCAGCTTTCTGTCATCCCAGCGGCTGCACCTCCACCCTCTGTCTCTCCAGTGCCTTCAACACATTCCTCTTTACTCTGGGCTGGGCAGTTCTTCACACTTAGGTCCCAGCTTTCAAGCAGGCTAATCATGGCATTTTCCCAACAAAGTTGGGTCTCATTCCTAAGAGAAATGATCACACCAGTTGCTGGGAGAATAATATTTCCCCAGTTTGTTAAGAGAAGTACTTGACATCTACCTGGGTTAATCGATCATTCCACTGATCCGAAAGGTTTAAGTAGTGCTGAGGGTCTCCGGTTTTCTATCTCTCCATGTGGTCCATGCGGAAAATGTGAGCTGTGAAACAGGAAAACCTTTATAAATAAGTATATGCATGGGGGGAAATGTCATCCCTGACAATGGAATTTTTTAACTAATAGGCTGTAGTCATATTAACATCCTAAGAATTGTGTCATTACTTGTCACCAGATATTTGAGTTCAGTTGTTATTTATTTAAAAGCTAAAAGACCTAAGATACAAAACATTTTGTGGTCAGTCACAAATCTAGGATTAATATTTCTGGGTGTCCTGATATCATTTCCAAGGTGCTTTCAAATCACAGATCATGAGTTTTAAAGACCAGTTTCTATAATGAAAATGTCCCTAGTAAAAGTCAGGGAAGCCAGCCAAAGTCAACATTAATCTCCAAATAACGTACAGTCTAACTCTGGTACTTGAATAACTCTTTATACAGAAAGTTATTCAGCACCACCTGGGGGAGTTCTTGCGATGAAGAATTTTGCAGCACATGGTAAAGACAGCTTAAGTGGGTAGGAAAGTTATTCAAGTATTCATGAATTTACATTTCTTTTATTAAACTTTATGAACTTGTAAAAATTAAAATCAATGTAATTCAATATTTTGGGGAGAAACATTTGATTTTACAATTTAAAAAAATCCTACTGATTTCAGAGAGGAAGGGAGAGGTAGATAGAAACATCAATGATGAGAATCATTGGTTGGCTGCCTCCTGCACACCCCCTTCTGTAGATCGAGCCCACAACCTGAGCATGTGCCCTTCACTGGAATTGAACCCAGGACCCTCCAGTCCCTAGGCCAATACTCTATCCATTGAACCAAAGCAGGTAGGGCTACAATTATATTTTGAGTGACTCATATGTACCAACATTATTTGAGTCACTGAAAGAATACAAAGTTGTGTATCCCTGCCCCTGTACTCAAATATTAGGGTGGACATAATAGTATTTACTCTATTTCATAGGCACCATTCTAAGTGTCTCTCATTTAGTCCTTTACAAGCATATGAAGAAAGTGAGACTATAGCTAATATTTACTGAGTACTGTTACATGTCAGATCTAGTCTAAGTGCTTTATATATATTAGATCATTTAATTTTCATTGAAAGCCTAGAAGGTATGTAATATTATTTTACAGATTAACTATATTAATCCTTACAACAAGCTTATTAATTAGGCCTTTTTAGCATTCCTTTTTGCAGATGGAAACTGAGATGTAGAGAAAGTAAGTGATTAAATAACTTGGCCATGGTTACACATTTAATAAGTGATGGAGCCAGGAATCAAACACACCTAGTCTAATGCTAGAGTCTGTTTCTTAACCACTCTTAAATGTACTTCCTCTACTATAAAATTCCATTCTATATACACTTAATTTACATGAATTCAGCCATATGTACTGAGAAACAGAGGACTTAAATGGATAAGGCAGGTCCTCTGCTCATGCTACTCAGTTGGCACATGCTTTGGAGGGAACGCGGTATGGGGGGGAACTGTCCTGCTTGGGTCCTGTGACTCTCAGAGAGTGGGCATTTCATCAAGCCGAGGGGGACTGCAGCTTTGTAGTACTTATCGTGTCAGCCAGTTCATTTCATCTGTGGTCAGCAGTGAGGTCTTTTAATGCTGGACAACAGTGCAGTTGGTCTTGGGAGAGCAGTAAGTTGCTCTCTAATTTGGTACCATTTCAAGAAATTTCCAGGAATTTTTTGGAGTATAACTTTTTTTTTATTTGTTCACTGACTTTGGGGCTTAACCCCTGTGTAAGATGTATACAATTAATATATCGTATGGGAAAATATAGCGTCACTTTCAAAGTAAGAACCAAAAGCCATGAGGAGTCAAAGGAGAGCAAAAGTCACTTAGTGTGGGGGATGGGAGGTTCTTTGGGAAATGAGGAGAAACTTCATGGAGGAGAGGCTATTTGAGATAGATTCTGAAGGGTGGTGGGTAGCCCTGAAAGCCAGAGAGAGGACTTTATGTGTAGGAGGAGGTTCCTTAGCCAGGAGGGACATGGGTGGGGAAGCTCAGGGAGTAGCCAGTTATAGCTAGTACCAGGACTCCACTGAGAAAAGTAGTGGAAAGTAAGCTTGGAAAGATAGGCAGTGGGCCACTTTACACAGGCCTTCGTAAGGGAGGAAAAAGAGGAAACTAGACCCCCAACTTACACCATACACAATAATAAACTCAAAGTGGATTAAAGACTTAAATGTAAGCCATGAAACCATAAAAACGCAAGAAGAAAACATAGGCAATAAAATCTCAGACATCTCATGTAGCAGAATTTTTGCTGATACAAGAGAAACAAAGGAAAAAATAAACAAATGGGACTACATCAAAATAAAAAGCTTCTGCACAGCAAAGAAACCGCCATCAAACTGAAAAGGGAACCCAATGTATGGGAGAACATATTTGCCAATGAAACATCTGATAAGGGGTTAATCTCCAAAATATTATATAAAGTACTAATACAGCCCCGACCGGTTTGGTTCAGTGGATAGAGCGTGGGCCTGCGGACTTAAGGTTTGCAGGTTCTATTCCGGTCAAGGGCATGTACCTTGGTTGCGGCATCCCCAGTAGGAGGTGTGCAAGAGGCAGCTAGCTAATCGATGTTTCTCTATCATCGATGTTTCTGACTCTCTATTCCTTTCCCTTCCTCTCTGTAAAAATTAATAAAATATATTAAAAAAAATAAAGTACTAATACAACTCAACAAAAGGAAGACAAAGAATCCAATTTAAAAATGAGCAGAGCCCTGACTGGTTTGGCTCAGTAGATAGAGCATCATCCTGCAGACTGAAGGGTTCCAGGTTCGATTTCGGTCAAGGGCATGTACCTTGGTTGCGGGCATATTCCCAGTAGGGGGTGTGCAGGAGACAGATGATCGATGCTTCTCTCTCATCGATGTTTCTAACTATCTCTCTCCCTTCCTCCCTGTACAAAATCAATAAAGTATTTTAAAAAAATGAGCAGAGGACCTGAGTAGACACTTCTCCAAAGAGGACATACAAATGGCCAAGAGGCATGAAAAAATGCTCAGTCACTAATCATCAGTGAAATGCAAATTAAAACCAAAATGAAATATCACCTCCCACCTGTCAGAATGGCTGTCATCAAAAAAATCAACAAACAACAAGTGCTGGTGAGGATGTGGAGAAAAGGGAACCCTCGTGCATTGCTGATGTTCGGAATGCAGACTGGTGCAGCCACTGTGGAGAACAGTATGGAGTTTCCTCAAAGTATTAAAAAATGGAACTGCCATTTGACCCAGTGATCCCACTTCTGGGAATATATCCTTAAAACACTGAAACACCTGTCGGAAAGATTACATGCATCCCTATGTTCATAGCAGCGTTGTTTTTTTAATCCTCACCCAAGGATATTTTTCCATCAAATTTTTTAGAGAGAGTGAAGAGAGAGGGAAAAACAGAGAGAAATATCTATGTGAGAGAAACACATCAATTGGCAAGAGAAATACAACATATGTGCCCTTGACTGGAATCAAACCTGGGACCCTTAGGTTCGCAGGCTGATGCTCTATCCACTGAGCCAAACCAGCTAGGGCAGCAATGTTATTAACAATAGCTAAGATTTGGAAACAGCCCAAGTGCCCATCAGTATACCCTATATAATAAAAGCCTAATATGCAAATTGACCAAACAGCAGATGACCATCAGGTTGCTATGATGTGCACTGACCACCAGGAGGTAGATGCTCAATGCAGGAACTACCCTCAGCCCCCAGGCCCCAGACCAGGCAAGGCAGATGCCAGCAGGGGGTGGGGCCGGCAAGCAGGGGCACCAGGCTGGCCAAGGCAGGTGCCAGTTCCCCCCACCCCAACAAATTGCCCCACTGGTTGCCCCACAGATTGGCCCTGATCATCAGCCAGGCCTAGGGACACTATCCATGCATGAATTTCATGCATCAGGGTTCTAGTGAATAGATAAAAAAGCTGTGGGACATTTACACAAAGGAATACTGTAGGTGTAAAAAAGAGGGATCTTTTACCGTTTGGGACAGCATGGATAGACCTGGAGACTACTATGCTAAGTGAAATAAGCCAATCTGAGAAAAACAAATATCATGTGTTCTCCCTTATTTATGGAATCTAATGAGCAAAATGAATTGACCAACAAAATAAGACCCGAAGCATGTTACCATGGAAGAGGCTGACATACCTTGATGTAGGGGTGGGGAGATAAGGAGAAATAAACCAAAGAACTTATATACTTATATGTATAGCTCATGGACACGGGCAATAGAGTGGTGAAGGCCTGAGGGGGCAGGGGGCGGAGAGGAGATGGTCAGTAGAGAAAAAAAAAGCGACATCTGTAATACTTTCAACAATAAAGATAAAAAAGAAATAATGTGATAATATGTAGCCAATGAATGTAGGAAAATTATTTTAGAAGTATGTCAGGGAGTTGATTAACAAAAAAGTATAATATATTTTATTTTTCTGGGTTTTATCATATTTGAAGTAATGATCAGCTTTTAAAAATCTGTAATTTTGTGATTTATTTACCATGCTAAATATGCATATTCATACCTAATTTTGTATAAATAATTATCTATTTTTTTTAAATAGAGGGCCCTCACGTTGTATAAGTGTCAGGTCCTATAAAGGTTTGGAATGGATGGGATTCAGAAGCTACCAGGAACCCAGACACTTTTCTCTTGCTCTATTGTTTGCTCCTCCCTGGGGCTGAGCCACAGCTGAAGGGTTTTCTCTGCTCTCAGTTTGCATATGGCTCCCCCACAACTACCAACACACATATGCTAGGCTCCAGGCACTTTAAGAGGCTGTAGGTAGCCTATTGGTTCCAATTCCAAATTCCTGAGAGATCAACTATGATAGGCCCAGTTTATACAAGGTGTACCTTGCTGGTTCAGTCAGTCAGTAGTAACCAAAGAGAACAAAGTCACATGGCATGAGCATGGCTGCTGGGGCAGAACCAGACAGTGCCTGGTTGTCAGAGAATAGGGTTGGCTTCCATCAAGGTTGAACTAGAGGGGTGTTGAGTAGGAATGAGAGTGTTCCAAAACAGAAGGAAAAGCTAGAGAGGTCCACAACTGGTGAAATCGGAGTGGGGAGGAAAACAAGAAGGTTAAATGGGAGGCGAACCCTTTATGGCTCCATATGGGAATGACAGTGATAATCAAAGCGAGGATCATAAGGGAAGACTAAGTTCTCAGAGTTGTAGCATGGCAATCAGTTGCTCCTCCTAGTCGGGAAATTCTTTCTTGTGCTAATCCTTGGCGGCTTTGATATATTTGATTAAGGGAGGCCATTTCCCTGATAATATTTCAAAGCTCATTTGTTATCTGTGAGGATATTTACTATTTATTGTTTTTTGTTTGTCTGAAGGAGACTGGCAGCATTACTATTTTTAAAATATATTTTCTTGATTTTTTACAGAGAGGAAGGGAGAGGGATAGAGAGTGAGAAACATCGATGAGAGAGAAACATTGATCAGCTGCCTCCTGCACACCCCCTACTGGGGATGTGCCCGCAACCAAGGTACATGCCCTTGACCAGAATCGAACCTGGGACCTTTCATTTGCAGGCTGACGCTCTATCCACTGAGCCAAACCAGTTAGGGTGGCAGCATTACTATTTAGTTACATTACTAATTAACCTTAATTAACCTTCAACTATTTGTATAGCACATAAGAAATAACACTACTCATATAAACTGTAAGGATATTTTTATTTTAATTATTTTTAAATATGTTTTTATTCACTTCAGAGAGAGAAAGGGAGAGGGAAAGAGAGAGAGAAACATCAGTGATGAGAGAGAATCATTCATCAGCTGCTTCCTGCATGTCTCCCATGGAAGAGAGGGTTGAGCCTGTAACTCAGGCATGTGCCCTGACCAAGAATAGAACAGTGACCTCCTGGTTCATAGATCAATGCTCAACCTCTGAGCCACACTGGCCAGGCTATAAGGATATTTTTAAAGAAATATTTTACTTCTTTATAGCTCATCAAGAATCCTATATAATAAAAGCCTAATATGCAAATTTACCAAATCGGAATGACCAGAAACAACTGGTTGCTATGACACACACTGAGCACTAATGGGCAGACACTCAACACAGGAGCTGCCCCTTGGTGATTAGTGCACTCCAACAGTGGGAGCACTGCTCAGACAGAAGCCAGGCTCACAGCTGGCAAGCACAGCAGTGGTAGCCTTTCTCCAGCCTCCTGGCAGTCGACATTCCCTGAGGGCTCCTCGACTGTGCAGGCTGGGCTGAGGGACCCCCCCACCCTGCTGCCCCAAGTGCACAAATTTTGTGCACCGGGCCTCTAGTATTTAAGAATATCTTTCATATGCTAACTTCTTAATACTAGCATTTTAGACTGATATTCACGTTGTAAGTTCTAAATTTTTAAAAAAATTTTTGTTACCTAGAATAGCAAATGGCCTTAGGCCCTGGTAAATATATGTAAATTTACCAAGATTATCTTCTCTTTTTTTCTTAAGTCAGATCTTTGAAATATTTTCCCATTAGAACAGACATAGCTAGCATACCTCCAGTGCACAAAAGACTCTTGCTTTCTTATCTTATTTTTTCATTCCTTTAACCCATTCACTTATCTCATCCCCAAAACCTGCTACTGGAAAACAGGATCCCACCTAAGACATTTTTGTGGGAAGAGGGTTCCACAAAGCCAGTCATATACACTATATGAATTAGTCATTAATCTCCTTTGAAGATATCTAGACCATTTACAGAAAAACCTACAATTGCCATTTGAAACTTTACACTCAAAAAAAGACTCAGTGCTACCCAGTTGGTCTGGTAACCACAAGTGCATCTTTAATACAAATCTGTCCCTTGCAGGTCTCAGCATGCTGTCATTTGGAAGTTTAGTACTTTAGGGCTTGAGAGGCAGGTTGTAGTGCCTTTGCTCTAGTATCTATTTCCTGCCTAATTGCACAATTATTACCTTAATGACTGAAGGGATCTTTGGGCTAATGGCAAATGAAAAATATTAAAGACTGAAAACGTCAATAGAATAACATAAAAATAATTGAGTTTTCCATCGTATATGTTGGGAAAATGCCAAATTTGACTTATATTAAATGTAAATCACCTTATAAAAATATACAGGACATTCACAGGAAAAACTGAAAACCAAAATAATTTTGAACATATGGTATGGTTAGTTATAGACAAAATTGTCAAGTCTCCATTAGAGTCCACAGTTTGGTTAACCAGTTTTAGCTTTTTCTATGATTTTCCTAAGCTCCCTGATTTCTCTACTTTGCCCTGCTCACCAGATCCTAGCCTGTTTCTGTGATTTCAATACCTGGTTTTCTGCCCTCCACCATCTCACTCAGTGCCTCCCTCTCTTGCAGGGCGGGTGTAGGGGTGAAGAGCTATCTATTCAATTAAAGGGAGTTTGTTGTCGCTGAGCTCCTTCCATGAGGCTCAAGGGCATCGACATTTCCAAAGACCTTCCTCTTACAGCTATCTCAGTGACCTCGAAAAGGGAGCTTATAAAAATAAGAAAAATTTGGATTCAAATTCCAACTGTTTAGTTGTATTAACAAAAGGAAGTCTCTTAGTTTTTTAGGCCTCAGTGTCCTCAACTATAGGACAATTAGGTTACAGTAAACATAAATATTCCTGACAGTTCTAAGGGACTAAAAGCTGGAGGTTAGGGACTCCAACCTTGCCTCTTCCATCTGTGGAAGCTTACTTCTCTAGTTTGTACTGATCACAAAGGACCTACTCTGGACTCAGTCATAATTAATATGTTAAGAATGAATCATTGTTAACATTAATTTCTTTCTCTACCCATGTAATCAAATGAAAATACAGACTTTGTAAGTGTGCTCTGAAATTCTCTACTAGCAGAATATGAGCCTCTTTCAGGCTTGTTGAGTTGTGACTGGGCTCCTTCACTTACCCTAAATCTCATGTCAAAGGTAATTGACCTATTCCTGAGGGGAGTACAGGGCAGGGAGGCGGAACTGCACAGGCCTTATCTTAATGATTGAAGGACTGTTTGGCTAATGGCAAATTAAAAATATTAAAGCCTGAAAACGTCAACCCTGAAGGCCACAGTGAGAAAGAGCAGGAGGAAGCTGAGCAGCCGGTGAAGAGCACACAGTCTGGAACTAGCAATGATAATACCTTCCTGACTGGGTTTTTCAATGTAGGAAACATTCAAACCTGTGGAAGAGTTTTTGTGAGTTTATTTGAGCCCAAACTGTCGATGTAAGTGGGGTACATGAAATCCATTGGTGATACATTAGGAAGCAAAGCAGGGAGACCTCTGAGATTGGATAAAAAGTAAAATGATAAACATATACTTCTTTTACATAGGTGGGCATAAGATAGTTAACAGTCAACAATTAACTCAATGAGGATGCGGAGGTTTGTGGCCTCCGCAGAGTGGTGCCTGTGCTTTGAAGAGTCCAGAAAAAGAAAAATCACTTTGACGTACCAATGATGTGTTATCCTTGATGCAAAAAGACAGTAGACAGGCTCAGTCAAGGTAAAGACTGACCTTTGTCAGGGAAGATGCCAGCCTATGACATGAGTACCCACCATACTAGTAAACTGCTTTTAGTTAAAAAGTTTTCATTTCAGACCCTCCTTTGTGGTTACTTTAGGTCTCTGAGTTTGCAAGGCCACCCGCCACGTAGGCCTTCCCTGAGCTGGTCAGGTTAGCATGTGCCCCCTTTCTGCCCACAGGTTATTATGAGGATTAAAAGAAAGGGTAAAAAGAAAGTACACATTCAATCAACACTGTTTAAGATGATGTTGAATTTCAAAAGCATGTTGTTGATATGTAGCCTCTGACTACATGTAACATAAATACAGGTATACCTGTACTATATTACTATACCTCCTCATGGACTCTTGAGTATTAATTTTAACCATGGAACTCCCCCCCCCCCTCTATTCTTTACATTAGGGAAGTTAACAATCTTTCATGTAGCTAGCAATGTAGGTTCACAGTATTTTAATACTCTCGGCTCATCCTTTTCTGCCTGGAATTAACATTTTAATTATGGTCTTCCTGTGTTCTTTTTATCCTCCATATTGATTGGCTTTCTTATCCTGGCCTTAAATTTCTCTCTCTTTTTGCTTAGCAGTCTGTCATCAGCAGATATGGAAAGTACACTCAGATATGGTGCGGCAGACAAGAACAGGATGCAGGAGCCACAGGCTGGGGTAGAGGGAATATGTTGATAACCAGGGAAGAAGAGAGGGTCTGGGAAGAGGGAGATAGGGAACATGGCCAGAAACATCAACCATCTGGGTGGTGCCTGCTATGCTAGGCAGAACAGGGATGCCAAACAGAGGTACTAGGGTTGCAAAGTGGCAGCAGTGACCTATGAATCAGGAGGACTAGGACCTGAGGCTGGTGTCAAGGCTGTTGCAGAAAGAAATACTTTTCATCACTGATGTTTGGACAAGAATAGTTAAAATAAGGCTGCATTTAGAAAGTAATAGTGGTGAAGAGCACAGGCTCTGACACAAAGGATTCAATCTTAAACTCCACTGTCTACTGTGTAACTTGAAAAAAGTTCCTTATCTTTTACCATCAACATGAACTTCAATATGAAGATGGAGATAATTACATGGAACTCATAAGATTAATGAACGGAATTAATTAGTATCTAGTAGTGCACTTATAGTGGCCAGTATTGTTGTTTTTATGGCTGTTATTCTTTACTTTAATTGAAACAATGCCACATACTCTGATTAGCTCGCCAATAGGAAAAACCTCCTGAGAAGCAGATAATAATGGGGAAAACAAATCTTTGGTTTGTTTTTCTAATCTTTAAGGCAATCTAGGAAATACATTTTAAAAATTCTATTAACTCATTTTAACTTAGTAGCATGGAAGAAACAGAGCTATATGCCCTTGAAAACTAGTCAGCTCACAAATAAGAAAATTTATTTCAGATCTTTCCCCATGAAAGATATTTATCGTTGTGTTTTAATTAACTACTATAGCATTTATCCTGAATTTTATTAAGGCATCAATTTTATTCAGAAACTTTAAAGATTAATACAGTCTTAAATCACTAATAAAATGTCTTATACATTTCATTTGGACTTTTTAAAAAATATACTTTATTGATTTTTTTACAGAGAGATAGGGAGAGGGATAGAGAGTTAGAAACATCAATGAGAGAGAGACATCGATCAGCTGCCTCCTGCACACTGCCCACTGGGGATGTGCCCACAACCAAAGCACATGCCCTTGACCAGAATCGAACCTGGGACCTTTCAGTCCGCAGGCCGATGCTCTACCCACTGAGCCAAACCGGTCAGGGCTCATTTGGACTTTTAACTTCATAATAAAGGAGGCAAATTCTGCTTACAAAAATTAGTTTTAACGCTGAAAAAATTGTAAATTCTAATTAGAATAAAGAGTAATCCATCTTAAACACTTAAAATATTTTAATAAAGCAATAAAATGTACTTTAATTTACTTGGGATAGAATTAATAAAATGCCTCCAACTAAAGTACTATTTTAAAGGGAAGGTTGCTTTAAAAACATATCAAGAACTAAAATTATGAAATGATTTTAAGCATTTATTTTGTTAGAAATATTACACTGTAAAGTGACACATGCAACTCATGAAGATTCAATTTCCCTTCGATATTCAAAACATTATATTTTCTGCTTATTTGACCTAGTTGCATTTGATGGCACAAATGCCATTCTTAAGAATTGTTTCATTGTATTATGGGAACTTAACATGTCCCCCTAAATTATTTTGGTTTTGATCATTCTTTAAGGCAGGCTTGCTTAATACACAATGTTTAAGAGATTCTGATTCATAAAAAGAATCTGATACCTAAAATCAAAAGTGAGCTTGGGGATTAGTTTCGTTTGCTGACCAGAGTATGGGAGAGTTATAAATAATCATCTTTATAGAAGTCCAGAAAGGGGCAGTGGGAGAGATGGATACCGTGGTTCATAAACAAGGTCAGCTAACACCATAATATAATTGGGCAGTTGCCTGAAACCACAGATTCTTTAAGGAGAGGCAAAAGAAAAGATTTTTCTGGCTGCTCTTGGGAAGAAGTTACATAGTTGTTGGTAACCTGGGAATTTGCCCACCTGTAATGAGGGAATCTAACAAATTTAAAGACTGTGTCAGTTATTCAAAATTCTCTACTTTGGATGCTCTTGTGGCTGTCAGTTTGCCAACATGGGTCCTAGTGGTCTTCATCTTCTACTAGTATTTATGTCCTTGTGCAGTGTCACCTCTCACTGAATTGGGACTGATTTGCATGACCAATAGAATGTGGTGCAGTGATGGCTGTGACTCCAGAGGCTAGGCCAGAAAGGGTAGCACAGCTTCCCCTTGTTCTCTTGGACTATTCACTTTGAGAACTTCCAAAGATTAGCCCAAGAAAGAGCATTTCCATTTGGGAGGGGCACATGATTCCCTGGCTACCACTCAAGGAAGCTAGTTTCTTGTTCCTCATGTTGATTATCACTCTCCTCCCTAGACTGGGCCCTAAAGAGTCCTCTTCCCATTTTTATTTAACATATACAGCTATGATATAAAAGCAGGAAAACCTCTTCCCTTGGTTAGCCTTCTTTTTACAAGACAGACTGAAATTTTAAAAAGCTTGTCTTAGCTAATTAGAGAAATCAAAGGGGGAAATAAACAATCAAGAAGTACAAAAGTATTCTGCCTAGCCCGGCTGGTGTGGCTCAGTTGTTTGCACATCAGTACCAAGAGGTCACTGGTTCAATTCCCAGTCAGGGCACATGCCTGGGTTGTGGGTTCAATCCCCAAAAGGGATTGTTTCTCTCACAGATGTTTCTAGCTCTCCCTCTCTCTTCCCCTCTCTCTAAAATCAACAAAAACCTTTTAAAGAAAGCATTCTGCCTACTATGCATTATATAACCTCATTTATAGTTAGTCCCTATAAATGCATGCATATGTGTATAAATGCACAGGAAAAAGTATCTGGAGGCTAAAGTGCTCATCTATCATTTAAGGTTAGCTGTGGAAGAATAACAGTATGGAGTGGCTGGGTATGTATGGAGGGTGAGGAGTAGACAAGAGAGTAGAGAAGGAAAGGAGACTTGGTTTATAAAAAAATCTATTTGGTATTATTTGAAAACTGATAAGGGTATATTAATGAACCACTGTATAATTAAGATAATTTGTACAGTATAAAAAGCCCTTCTTCTGCTGCTCCTGAGGCTTCAGGTGTGCTCGTTGGTTGTGGACCTGGTACCACCTTTGTGAAGCAGCAGCTGAGGCAACTCCGGCATTTGCCATGGCCAACGAAAAGCCCAAGGAAGGAGTCAAGACTGAGAACAATGATCACATTAATTTGAAGGTGGCAGAACAAGATAGTTCTGGGGTGCAGTTTAAGATTAAGAGGCACACACCACTTAGTTAACTAAGGAGAGCCTATTGTGAACAACAGGGCTTGCCAATGCGGCAGATCAGATTCCGACTTGACGGGCAGCCCATCAGTGAAGCAAACACACCTGCACAGTTGGACATGGAGGATGAAGATACAACTGATGTGTTCCGGCAGCACACAGGAGGTGTCTACGAAAAAGGAACCTGCTGCTTTACGCCAGAAATCTGTTCCTCCAGACCAAGAAGACATCCTCAATTAGGAAACTACAATTTGGTTTCAACACATCTGACTACTGCAGTATAGTTTTCTCTGTTCTTTCCATTTCCCCTTCCCCGTTCCTTCATGGTACATAAAGTAACTGATGTATGTGCACAAGCATTTGCATTTTTTAAAACTAAGTGGCCAATGGTATTTTCCATCTACATCAAATGGAGATGGGATAGGGAAAAAATACCGGTTCTGTGAAAACTCCCCCTTTCTCCATTAGTGGCATGCTCATTCAGCTCTTATCTTTATATTCCACTAAGTTATTTTGCTCTCATTGTTTAACAAAAAAAGAACAACATAAAAATTATTTCGTGCCTTGTTTGATTGGAGAATTTTAATGTTTTTTATTTATCACTGTAAAACCAAGGACAATTTTATTTATTTATTTATTTATTTTTAAAATATATTTTTATTGATTTTTTTTACAGAGAGGAAAGGAGAGGGATAGATAGTCAGAAACATCGATGAGAGAGAGACATCCATCAGCTGCCTCCTGCACACCTTCTCCTGGGGATGTGCCCGCAATCAAGGCACATGCCCCTGACTGGAATCGAACCCGGGACCTTTAAGTCCGCAGGCTGATGCTCTATCCACTGAGCCAAACCGGTCAGGGCATTTTTTTTTTTTTCAAGGACAATTTTATAACTTTTTTGTATGTCGCTGTTACAAGTAGGGCAATTTGTCTTTAAGTAGGGATAAATTACTTTAAAAAAATGAATCCTAGTTTTCCCTTCAAGTCAAGTGTCTTGTTTAAATAAACTTCTTGTTTAAACACACACACACACACACACACACACACAACAAAACCCAGAAGTAACAGCAATCTAATTATGTGGATACCTCCTATTACATGAGCATGTTTCTAGGACTCCTGGCCACGTCAGCCCTTCCCTACGGAACCTGACAATTCAGAATGCTATGCTGCAAACTTTCTGGGTTTCTTACTTGACCAGCTTCCATAAGAGATGTGTCTTCCTAAGACCTGCTACCAAAGAGCTGCCGTAGAGATATCAAGCTTGGTACCTTCAAGGCCAATACCAAGAGAGCAGATTCCTCTGCCTCCTATTGTATCAGTCAACGACTGCAACACTAAGTCTGGGTAGCAAACCACCTCAAAACACACTGCTTACCGTAGCAGTTCTTTTCTGTAGGTCACTGGCTCCAAGCTGGAGGATGGTTTCTAAACCTGCTACATGTCTCTCATTTTTCTTGGACCAGGCATGTTCTTCACATTGTGAAAGGCAGGTGTGGAGAGAGGCAAGTGGAAACATGCAATACCTATTAAAGGATGTCAGGCTCAGAACTGTCACGCTGTCCCTTCTGTGCATATTTTTTTGGCCAAGAGCAAGTGGAGTGACCTAACCACACCTCAGTGGGGTGGGGAAACATTCTCTCTCTAATGAGAGGAACTATGAAGCCACATTTCAAAGGTCAAACATGCCTGGAGCAGGAAAGAACTGGGAAGAATAATGTTATCTAGCAAGGTTATCCACCTGGGACCTTTCAACTTACTTCCAATTGGCAGTTGGGTGAAATATATTTCTTCCAATGGTGGCACACAACAGGAATGATTAAAAAAAACTTTATTGTTGAAAGTATTACATAGATCCTCCTTTTCCTTTCCCCCATTAACCTCTTCCAGCATGCTCCTCCCCCTTCACCACCCCATTGTCTGTGTCCACGGGTTATGCATATATGCATACAAGTTTATTGGTTGATCTCTCCCCACCCATCCTTTCCTGCCTTCACTCTGAGGTTCAACAGTCTGTTGACGTTTTTTGTGTCCCTGGGTTTATTTTGACAACAGGAATGATTTGACCTTGCAGGTGAGATCTGTTCCTAACTCTAAGAATCCGGCTCTGTCCTTGCAAGCTCCTGAATATGCCATGTTTTTGTCATGGAGATGCAGTAGTATTAGTAATTAATTCAAATACCGAAGTTAACAATGGTTGCCACAATTGATAGGTTATTTCACAGGAAGTAGGGGAATAGAAATACTTCCCTAGAAAGGATGCTGTGCTTGTGGTATCCTGTTTACTGTGTATTAAGTGTGAATGTTAAAAGGCTTTATAAATTCTTTAGTTTAAAAGAGTGCCAAGACTTGTCATGTTTTAGAACGCAGGAATCCATAAAACTTGATTAGAGTTAAGAGGATGTTTTTTACTAACTCTCTTTGCTACCTGGGTTTTCCCTTTGTTTAAAAGTAAAAGTCCCTTAATTAAGAAAAAAGTCCACAGGTTTGCTTTTTAAGATAGGAAAGGAAGAATCATACCCCTCCCTAGCTTTAAAAAAGGAAGAGAAGATCGTTGAATTCTTAGGTTCTTCAGGGACTCACATCGGTGGGGCCTCTTGTGATTCTCTGACGTTTGAGCCCCATTCTAGGGTTATTTCCATGGTTCCCACGTTACTTTCGAGAAGAGCTACCACTTACATCCCTCGGGGTTTCTTCTTCGCTCAAGACTGGTTGTGGAGCAGCAAAAAGAGTAAAGCTGGTGTCCAGAAATGAACCTGGTGAATACCTGCAGCTGCAGGAGCCCGAAGGGAATAGAATCAGTCCCCACGCGCACCGGGCAGGCACAGCTCTTTGTTAAAGAAACAAATACCGAGTCAGAAGATGCTGTGGCTGAGAATCGTGGTGATGGTGGGAATAGATCGAGGCGTCTGCATGCGTAACTGTGCATGCGAAAGGTCTTTAATGAGGCGCTTCAAACGCAGGACAACCCAGGGCACCGTGTCATTGGCTTTGTGCACTTGAAGGCGCCTGCGAGTGCCTTGCTCAGAGGTTCCCCTTTGTGTGAAAGTGGGGAAACCAAAAGCGTGCAGCTACCGCTGGCCTTTCATTTTCGAATTGGAGGCGCTTGGCCAAAACACTCCCGCACCAATACACTCCCGCGTCCTCGCACCAACAATACTCGGACTTGAGTTACTTCTCCGTCGCTGACTGAGCGAGGAGCGACAAAGGCTCGGTGCGGGCGCCTGCAGCCCCGGGAGCCGCGCCAAGGGGCTGTCCGCCTCGCTCCGCAGCTGCGCGCTGAGCCCCCGCCGCCCGCCAGTCAGCAAACGCGGGCACCAACCGCCGCGCCGCCCGGCCGTTGGGCGGGTGGTAATTTCTGGGAACGGGGCGGGGTCCGCGGGTGTACGAAGCCGGACAGGGAGGAGGAGCGGGCGGCGCCGAGGGGCGCGCGGCGGGCTGGGCGGTGCGCCGCGGGCGTCAGCCGCCGGGGCGGGGCCGGGGCGGAGAGGGCGGTGCGCTGCTCCCCGCCCGCGCCCCCACCTTTCACTTAGCCCCGCGGAGAAGTGGCGTCGGGAGGGCGCGGGCCAGTCCTGCAACCCCGGCCCCCGTAACTGTCAGACTGCGCTAGAGCGGGGCCGTCCTGGAGCAGAGGGGCGAGGGTCGGGAGCGGGGATGGGTGCCAGCCGGGCCCGCGAGGGCGCTCGGAGGGGAGAGCGTGTGTGCGGGCTGACCGGCCGGCTGCGAGGAGCGGGCGGGCGCTGCAGGTGCACGCGCGGCCTCGCCACCGCCGCGCCAGTCCGGGAAGGGAATGGGGGCGCTCGGAGCAGGGCGCGGGACACGTGGGGAGAGTCATTACCTGAGGAGGCGGGTCGGGGAGAAGTTGGGGGGTCAGGGGCGGGAGAGCCCCGAGAGCCACGGAGGCAGGTTCGCCTGGCTGATGGGGGCCGAGGGCGGCGGGCGCGCGGGGTATAAATAGCCGGCCCCGCTTTGACAGGCGCTGCGGTGACTGGCGGTGCCGCCCCCCCGCCCCCCCCCCGCCACTTGGGGAGGGAGGAGCGCTCGGAGCGGGCGGGGTGGGGGAGGCGGACTCAAGTGTCCTGGTGGCGGCGGCAGGAGGCCGAGGGGGAGGAGCCGAGCGGGGGGTGGAGGGAGGGGAGCGGGCGAGGGCGGGGGCCACCATTGCTCCCCGCGCCGGGCTCTGTGTCGCCGTGGTCGCCTGGCGGTTGGGGGTCGGTGGGGCGGTGCGGGCGGGGGGCGCTGCGCGGGGCGGCGCGCGCTGTTTTGTCTCCTCCTCTCCCAGTGGAGCGGCTCGGGCTGCCGGGGAGGCCCGGCTCCCTCCGGACGCCCGGCCAACGGCGGCGGCGGCGGCGAGTCCGCGGCCCAGCCGGGAGGGAGAGCGACGCCGCGGGCTTCCCGGGCGGCGCGGCGAGCAGGTAAGAGCGCGAGCGGCCGGGGCTGTGGGAGGGAGCGCGGAGGGCGCGGCGGCGAAGCCTCGCCGTCCCGGGTGCCGCCGCCTCCCTCCGCGCCTCCCGCCCCGCGCCTGTGTTGTTTGCTCCGGGGTTTGCGGAGGGGTTTTCCAGAGGCTGTGGCCGTGATACCGGCGGGGAGCGAGGCGCGGCGGGGGAAGGGGGTTGGTGCCCTCGGGCAACGGCCGGGGAGCGGGAGTCGGAGAAAGGCGAAGGCGCGCTGCGCGCAGCCCGCGGGGAGTGCGGGGCGCGGGGTCGGGCGGAGGGAGAGGTGACGGACCCCGGCGCGGGGGATGGGCCGCGCGCAGCTGGGCTCGCCGTGTTTACATCTCGGCGCGAGTCACCTCTGCCGAGAAGCGGGCTGAACTGACCCGCCTTCTCCCGCGGGGAGGCCAGGGCGGGGGTCCGGCTCCGGAGGAAGCGCGTCCTGGGAGGGTCCGGTAGGGCGGGAGGCTGAGGCCGGCGCCTGGGCAGGGCTGCCAGCTCGGGGCGGGACCTGGGAGGCTCGGGGTGGCGTGGAGGGCTGGGGAGCGGTTCCCTCCGCCGCCGAGCCCGGGCCCGACGCCGCCTCTCACCTCTCCTCCCCCGGCTGCCGGCGCGCCCGGCAGGTTGCGCTCGGCCATTCTTTCATCCTCGCGCTCCTCGCCGGCCCCCTGCTGCCACTTCCCCTACTCCCCGGGGCGAGGGAGGCTTGTCTCTGCTAGGAATCTGTTTTTAAACAAAACGAAAACGGGCTCTCCCAGGCGCGCGCCGGGGGACCGCCTTCCGGCTCCCCTCTTGGCGAGGCTGGCCCGGGGGACCGTGCTCCGGGCTGTGTTGGGGGGCTGCCCCAGCAGCTTCCCGAGCGGGGCGGCCGAGCCCCTCTGGTGCGCCAGCTGGGCAGTCTTGTGGCCTGTCAGGAGAGCACGGAGGACATGTGCTCGCACACCGAGAGTCCTCCAGATCGCTCCGTTTCGGCTGTTTCTCGTGGGCCGGTGTCCCGGGCTCTTTTCCTCTGGATTCGCTGCAGACTAGCCTTCAAGTGTTTAGTACTTCATTAAGTGAAGGAGGGGACACTTCATTGTAAAACCAGGATTTTCTTCCTGTCTTGTGATCGTGAACGTGCACTTCAGCTGTTGTGGTTTAAATTTTAATCCGGTGATGAGAGAGAACAGTACTCGTGTGTTTGGTAATCAGGTTTACTTCACTTTTTATCTGTAAGTGAGTCTCGATGGCGAGGTAAATTAAGCACTTTCTCTGGAGCCATACATAGCCACAGAAGAGTGCCAGAATCACCGGAGAAATGTATGTACCCTTTACTAAGATAAGATTGGATGTTTTTGTTTCAGAGTTTCTTCCTTTCAAGACGATATAAAACTGGAAGCTGCTGTTAAGTTACATTTAAAGGAATTTAGGAATGAAGTTTGTAGACAGTGTAGCATAGTTTACACAGTGCATTCACATGAGTGTTCTGAGGTATCACCTAGCAAACACACGAAGTAGAAAATTGAAGTATCTTGGGCTCCTGAAATTTGAATATCTAATGTCAACCTGTTTTTAAACTTAGTGACTTAACTAATCAATCATTGCTTCTCATTTCAGACATAACAGTATACTAAAAAAATCAGTTTCATTGGAAAGAATTTGTAACTTTGAAATTTTTCTTTTTAAAATAATATATATTTTATTGATTCTTTACAGAGAGGGAGAGGGATAGAGAGTTAGAAACATGGATGAGAGAGAAACATGGATCAGCTGCCTCCTGCATACCTCCTACTGGGAATGTGCTGGCAACTAAGGTACATGCCCTGACTGGAATCGAACCCGGGACCCTTGAGTTTGAAGGCCAACGCTCTATCCACTGAGCCAAACCAGCTAGGGCATAACTTTGAGATTTTTCTATCCTAAGATAATAGATTGGTAACTGTGTTGATGGCCTTTACCCACTCACAGATTGCACAAGTTTTTGTTTTTGATAACAGTTTTATTGAGATAGTAGAGGCCCAGTGCTCAAAATTCTTGCAGGGGGATGACCTGCATCCTCATTATCCCGGACTGCTCGCCTGCCTGCCTGCTCACCCTTAACCACCTCTGCCTGCCTGCCTGCCTGATTGCCCCTAACGGCCTTGGCCTCGGCCCCCACTGCAGTGGCTTTGTCCAGAAGGACATCCAGAAGGTTGTTTAGTATATTAGCATAATATTATGGTCTAATTAGCATATTATGCTTTTATATAGATAATTCATATACCATTTAGTTCACCAATTTAAAATGTAGTTCAGTGGGGTTTTTCTTTTAAATCCTTATCTGAGGATATTGATTTAGAGAATGAAAGAGAGAAGAAACATCAATTAGTTGCTTCTCCTTCATGCCCAGACCAGGGATGGAACTGGAAACCTAGGTATGTGCCCTGACAGGAACTTGAACCCACAACCTTTTGGTGTATGGTACAATGCTCCAACCAACTGAGCCACCTGGCCAGGGCAGTTCAGTGTTTTTTAATATATTTATAAAGTTACGCCAGCTGTCACCGTAATCAATTTTAGAATGTTTTCATCATCCTAGAAAGGAACCACATACCCATTAACAGTCACTTTCAATTTTCCCCCAGCATACCCATACCTAGGCACCGCTTATCTACTTTCTGTGTACTTGCCTGTTCTGAGCATTTTATATAAATGAATCATGCAATATGTGATCTTCAGTGATTGGTTTCTTTCACTTAACACAATGTTTTCAAAGTGCATCCATGTTGTGGCATGTGTCATTATTTCATTTCTTTTATTGCTGAGTAATATTCCATTGTATGGATATACCACTTGTTATTTATTAATTAGTTGGTGAACTTTTGAGTTTCCACTTTTCAGCTATTGTGAATAATGCTGCTATGGACATTTGTGTACAAATTTTTGTTTGAATGTGTTTTCATTTCTGTTGGGTATTTGCACTTGTAAAAAATAAGCTTTTTTGAGTTAATTTTAAAATTAATTTAGAGTGCACAATTCAACGATTTTTAGTAAATAGAAGTGTTAAACCACAAGCCAGTTTTTATTTATTTATTTTAAATATATTTTTATTGATTTCAGAGAGGAAAGGAGAGGGAAAGAGAGAGAGAGAAACATCAATGATGAGATAGAATCATTGATCAGCTGCCTCTTGCACCACGGATTGAGCCCAAAATTCAGGCATGTGCCCTGACTAGGAATTGAACCATTATCTCCTCGTTCATAAGTTGATGCTCAACCACTGAGCCATACTGACTGGGTACCACAAGCCAGTTTTAAGCTTGTACCACAAGCATTTCTATCACCTCGAAAATTTCCCTCTAGACCAGCGGTTCTCAACCTGTGGGTCGTGACCCCTTTGGGGGTCGAACAACCCTTTCACAGGGTTTGCCTAAATACATCCTGCATATCAGATATTTACATTATGATTCATAACAGTAGCAAAATTACAGTTATGAAGTAGCAACAAAAATAATTTTATGGTTGGGGGTCACCACAACATGAGGAACTGTATTAAAGGGTCACAGCATTAGGAAGGTTGGGAACCACTGCTCTAGACTGTTTGTAGATAACCCTTTTTTTTCCACCCCTATCCCCAAGGAGCCACTGATTTGTGCTTTGTCTCTGTAGATTTGCCTTTTCTGAATATCCTATATAGTAAAAGCCTAATATGTAAATTGTCCCCTTGACTGGGAGTTTGACTGCTTGCTGTTATGTGCACTGACCACCAGGGGGTGGTGTGGAACATGATGGGCGTTGGCAATGTGGTGCTGGCATTGGGCCGCAGTGGAGGTGCTGCTGGCCCCCATGGGCCCCAGCTAGAGTGGACTGTGGTGGTATAGTGGAGCAGGTGAGTGGGCGGCGCCAAGCCAGTGGTGGTGCGAGTGGGGCTGATCATCGCCCCACTGATTGCCCAGCAGCAGTGGCGGCGGAGGTTGGGGCTAAGGGAGAAAGGGCAAATAGCAATATTAAAATATTTCTTCTAATTGTTTTTCATTCAGTGTGCACGAATCTGTGCACCAGACCACTAGTTTTATATAAATGGAATCATAACATATATAGTCTTTTACATATGGCTTCTTTCACTTATACTGTTTTTGGAATTTATCTTTATTTTAGCATACCTGTATTTTTTTTTCTTTTTTATTGCTGAATATTCTATTGTATGAATAGACAACATTTTGTTTATCTGTTGACCAGTTGATGGGCATTTGAATTGTTGCCAGGTCTTTTTATTTTCTTTTTAAAGATTTTTAAAAAAAAATATGTTTTTATTGATTTCAGAGAAGAAGGGAGAGAGAGAGATAGAAACAATGATGAGAATCATTGATCAGCTGCCTCCTGCATGCCCCCCTACTAGAGATTGAGCCCACAACCTGGGCATGTGCCCGTAACTGAAATCAATCTGGAATCGAACCCGGGACCTTTCAGTCCACAGGCTGATGTTTTATCCACTGAGCCAAACCAACTGGGATCTTTTTTATAGATATTTAAATTGATTTTTAGAGAGAGTAAGAGTGTGAGAGAGAATCAGCATGCTCCCTACAGGAAATTGAGGCAGAAGCCTGGGCATGTACCTCTATAGGGAATTGAACCAGCAGTCACCTTAGGGCAGAGGTCACCAATTGGTGGTCCGTGAAGTCCAGAAGGTTGGCTACCGCTAATTTAAGAAAACCTTTGGAGCAGTGGTAGCCATTCCGTGGTCCGTGAGGTCCGAAAGGTTGGTGACCACTGCCTCAGTGCATGGGACAAGGCCTAACTAACTGAGCCACACTGGCCAGGGCTGTTTCCAGTTTTATGTTTTGTTTTGTGTTTTAAAATACATTTTTATTGATTTCAGAGAGGAAGGGAGAGGGAGAAAGGGATAGAAATATCAATGGGAGAGACACATGGATTGGCTGCGTCCTGCATGCCCCCTACTGGGGATGGAGTCCAAAACCTGGACATGTGCCCTGACCAGGAATTGGAACTGTGACCTCCTGGTTCATATGCTCAGTGCTCAACCACTGAGCCACGCAGCTGGGTAGTTTCCAGTTTTTTGACTGTTGCAAATAATGCTGCTTGAACATTTGAGTACAAGTCTTTATGTGGACATATGGTTTCATTCTCTTGGGTAGATACCTAGGAATAGAAATGATGGGTCATCTGTTTAACTTAAAAAAAAAAAAAGCCAACCTGTTTTCTAAAGTGGCCGTACGTTTGACATTCCTAACAGCAGTGTTTGAGAGTTCCAGCTTCTTCACATTTTGGCAGCATTTGTTATTGCCATTTTTATTATAGCCATTCTAGTGGGTATGAAGTGGTTAACTCATTGTGGTGGTTTTAACTTGCATTTTCCTGAAGACTCAAGATGTTGAGAATTTTTTTCATATGATTATTAGCCATTTCTATATATCCTATTTGGTGAAATAGATACTCAAAACTTCTGTGTGGTTTGCATTTGTCTTTTTATTATTGAATTACTAGTGGCCTGGTGCACAGATTCGTGCACATCGAAAGGGAAATAATTAGAAGAAATGTTTTCATATTGCTATTTGCCCTTTCTCAATCTCAGCGCCTGGGAACCAGGTGGCAACCCCGCCCCTCACTGCTGCTTATCCCAGTCTGGGGGGTTATGGGGAGTGGGGGTGATCGGGCCCAGTTCCCACCTGCCTTGGTCTGGCGCCGCGCCACCTGCTCACTGGCTCCACCATCCTGCTGTAGTCCCATTCTCATTGGGGCTGGCAGAGCCTCCACTGCCGCCCACTGCCACTGCCGCCCACTGCCACTGCCTCGTCACCGACACCACCATGTTTCGCGCTGCCCCCTGGTGGTAAGTGTATATCATAGCGAGTGGCCGAACTCCTGGTTGAATCACTGCCCAAGGGGACAATTTGCATATTAGGCTTTTATTTTGTAGGATAACAATCTTTGTATGTTCTGGTTGCAAGTCCTTTATTGGATACATGATTTGCAAATATTTCAGTGAGTGGCTTGTCTTTTCAACTTAAAAAAAAAATCTTTATTGTTCATATTATTGCAGTTGTT
This sequence comes from Murina feae, assembly GCA_004026665.1. Lineage (NCBI taxonomy): Eukaryota > Metazoa > Chordata > Mammalia > Chiroptera > Vespertilionidae > Murina > Murina feae. The sequence goes on along the minus strand of PVJC01018729.1, from coordinate 617 downwards.
TCTCTTTTTTCCTCCCCATAGCTCCCCTCCTCCCAGTTCCCACCCACCCTGTGCCCTTACCCCCACACACTGTCCTCATCCATAGGTGCACCATTTTTGTCGAGTCTCTTCCCGCACCCCCAAAACCCTTTCCCCCTGAGAATTGTCAGTCCACTCCCTTTCTATGCCCCTGATTTTATTCTATTCACCAGTTTATTCTGTTCATCAGATTTTTTATTCACTTGATTTTTAGGTTCACTTGTTGACATATATGTATTTGTTGTTCATAATTTTTATCTTTACTTTTTCTTCTTCCTCTTCTCAAAGGATACCTTTCAGCATTTCATATAGTACTGGTTGGGTGGTGATGAACTCCTTTAGGTTTTTCTTGTCTGTGAAGCTCTTTATCTGACCTTTAATTCTGAATGTTTGCTGGGTAAAGTAATCTTGGTTGTAGGCTCTTGCTATTCGTCACTTTGAATATTTGTTGCCACTCCTGGCCTGCAAAGTTTCTGTTGAGAAATCAGCTGACAATTGTATGGGTTCCCCCTTGTAGGTAACTGACTGCTTTTCTCTTGCTGCTTTTAATATTCTCTCTTTGTCTTTTGCCCTTGGCATTTTAATTATGATGTGTCTTG
>PVJC01018728.1:12546-31126 GCA_004026665.1 Murina feae | reverse complement strand
CCCGCAAAGGGCCTGGGAAGCCCACCAAGCACTGACCCCCCCGCTGCCTCTTTCCCACTCCCCAGCCCGCCACCTTGCTTTCCCACTTCCTGGTGCCCTGCAAGGGGCCTGGGAAGCCCACCAAGCAGGCCGCCGACCCCCTGCCACCTCTTACCCGCTCCCCAGCCCGCCACCTTGCTTTCCCACTTCCTGGTGCCCTAGTGCCACTTCCAACTGCCAGCATAGGCAGGCAGTTGCAACAGAACCCTTAGGTTTGCTCAAGTTCCGTGGCTGTTGGCCTCCATCTTGGCTGGATTAATTTGCATACAGCCACTGTGATTGGCTGTTGGCCTCCATCTTGGCTGGGTTAATTTGCATACAGCCACTCTGATTGGCTGGTGGTGATGGTCACATTTGCATGTTTCGCTTTTATTATAGAAGATAGGTTGGATTTTTAATATGAGAATGTGATTATTGTTAACCACAGTTTGATCACTTGCAAAGCAGGAAATGAGGCCATGCCACCCTAGGGAGATCCTTTTAGACATTTTTTAGCTGAGTTGGCTTTTCATAGGATATATATATATATATATATATATATATATATATATATATATTTATATACACTCAACTTTCCAATGACATAAACAAATAGTGTTGGGAGAAGATGATTTTGGTTGGATTGTATGGAAAGATTTTTATGGTGACTTTTGTGTTTGTTAGTAAAGGCCTTCCACAAATGGCCTTAATTTCACCAGTTTCCAAACAATCACACTCTTATGGAGATGTGGAGGGTATAGAAATGCTCTCTGTCCCACTGTGGAATCCACAATCTACTGAGGGAGTCAGAGAGTGCCCCCATATTGCTTCTCATCCATAGTCACAGAAACACCTCTTGTAGCTAAGCACACTGTCACCTGTAAAAACACCTCATTTATCAGATCTTCTTTAGCATCCGGTGCTCCTAACTTCGGGCTAGCAAAATATCAAAGCAATAGGCCTGTGCAACATCTGGGTGTAACTTAGAATGATGTCCCCTTTTTCTTTCATTTCCCCTTCCTATTGGCATAATTAAGAATTCGTGAGGAGCCATTTGGACTGTGAACAAAGCGGAATACCCCAGGAATGATGGAGGAGCAGCTAGGAGAAGCTTGGGTCCTGTTAATATTGTAGAGCAGAGCTTCTTTATCAGTCGGAATTTATAGGTGAAAACAGTAAATAAGTGTCAGTCTTCTTCAAGCTGTATTTCTTGGGGTTCTTGCTCCACCAAGCCCAACTAATCACATAGCAAAATCTATCACTGGAAAAGGAACTAGTACATATTAAGCCTTTGGTATTATTACTATTTACTAATTAACTAGTGGAGTTCATTTTAATCATTATATAGAACAGTATAATCATACATTAAAACAATAACATTAAATTTTGGTTGAAAATGTGTACTGATATGTAATAGTCTTTCAAATACTCATCCTGTAAAACTCTCGAAGGGCCCACAAACAGCTAAATGGCTTAAAGTTTCTCAAATGGAATATATTTAAGCTTCTTCCACAAGGAAATCACTGCCTTGCTATTTTAAGACACAAGTTAGGAAATGACTAAAAGAATCCTTTTTCATCCCATGTGATCCAGAAGTCAGCTTGGGTCACCTTGCCCTTGAGAAGTGTTGTCTTCCCACGATTTCTTTAATTGGTAAGGTGTTTGGTTTCTTTCAGTTACATATAGCTCTGGTTTCTGGCATCTGCCAATGTTGTCCCATCCTCATTCTGCAGGTGGGTAGTTATCTCTTCCCTTCACTACCCCTTCTGCTTGATTTCCTCCCTCCCAAGTGCACTCGCATGTGACAACCGTGTGTGTTAACTAGAGGCCCAGTGGCAATGGTGGGAGGATTTGGAACAATCCAGCAGTTCTTCCAAACTGTATGTTAGTCTTCCCAGTTCTCCAAACTCCCTCTTGGTCATTGTTTTATAACTTAGATTCTAGCCACCCAACCGTGGTGCTGGTGTGTTCTTTATTTCATTCTCCTTTTTGTTTTCCTCAACCTGACTTATACTTGCCTTCTTAGACAGAGTAGTCTAGTTTTCTCATTGTCATGGTATCTAACCCATGTTCTCAGGGCCTTACTTTCCTTCCCTAAACAATTTATTACACTCTTTTCCTAAAAGTGACAGTCAACTCTGGTGACTACTGACTACATTTGGACCCATCAGCTATTCTCATGGGGGTAACAAAATTTTCCTTGTTTTGTTGTTAGATATTTTTTTTGGTCTATGACACCAGAGCTTAAATTTTAGAAAAAAAATTTATGATGCTCTAACTTAAAAAAATTTAAGTTAGAATTCAATTTGGTATCCTGAAATCTCAAACTGCTGTTGTGCTGTCTTAATATTATTGTTTTTATTCCAAGTATGATCATGCTTGTCTTACCTCCTTCCTCAGGATCATATCCATGAGGATGATAGGTCTTCAAGATCTTCATCTCTAATTTGCTACTGTAATTCCTGACTAATTTCCTACACCTCTCATGTCCCCTGGAATAGCTCTTTATTCCTCATCTGTTACTAGTCATTAGCTTGTCTTTCCATTCCATTGTGTCCAATTTACCTATTCCTTATTAAGCCTCAACTCCATATACTAACTCAAATGCATTTATTACCACTGCAAAATTCCCTGCTCCTTTAAGCATTTTGGAGACATATTCTGTCGATTGCCTCCATGTCTCCTACAATTACCAGTACAAAATTCTCTCAAAAAATATTTGTTGCGTTAAAAAGAATATAAAAAGTTATTTCTTCTGGTTGCTAAAAAAATATATTTAATATCAGCTCTTCAACTTGTGGAGGAATCCAATTTGTTCTCCCTAGTAGGTTCCCAAAGAATTCAAGGTCAGATCCAGGGAGTTTTTGGTTACAGAATTCTGTTCAAGATAATATCCATTTTTCTCTGTTAGTCAAATTTAGGTGTTTATATAAGTGTTTTATGCTCTCATTAGAACTTGCAAGATTGATTATATTTTCTCCTCTTTTTCAATTGACCTTCCAGAGCAATTATTTTCAACTTTTTCCACCTCATGACACACATAAACTAATTATTCAAATTCTGCTACACACCAAAATATATATATTTTTTTGCTGATCTGACAAAAAATGGGTATAATTTTCATTCATTCACACCAGATGGCTATTGTTGTGTTAGCTGTTATCATTTTTAAAAATTGACAATCTAAGAACTCAGTGCCCCTGACTACATGGTCAGGTATTACATGTTTTAAAGATTATTGTGGCACACTGGCTGAAAATCACTGTTCAGGAGGGACAGGTCAGATGTAGAATAGTATGTTAAGACTGAATTTTGAACATGTTTAAAGGACAGTTGATTCTGCTCATTTTTTCCTGTACCCATCCTCCTGCCCCAGCGACCTGTAGGATCCCGTTGGCTCCTTGTGGTCTCTCTTGGGTTTTATCATTTTAGATTTAGGATTTGGAGAAGAGAGAATATTAAAGGGAAGATTTTATTTTCAATGTTCTGGTATATGCAGGTACTTTTAAATGCTTTCAAAGATTTTATAAATGGGTTATTAAAAGTAAGTACTTAATTAATAATGGGTGTTTCCATATATTTATTTTTCAGGCTAAGAATATATATATATATATATATATATATATATATATATATATATATATATTCTGTCAAGTCCTTTACTAAGAAACACCCCCACACCCAGTGGTAGACTGAAACACATGTCATTGTGCCCATAAGTACTGAAAGCCACTCTGTCAGTCTGTAGGCCAATCATGGATATCATAAGAGCAAAAGCTCTGTAGGTGAAGGTGAAGGAATGATCTCACATGGATATGTTATTTTTTTAAATTTTTTCTATTGCTTAAAGTATTACAAAGAGTGTTAAATAACTCCATTTTTCCCCTTGACCTTCCCCCTCCTCCCCTACCCCCCAGTGTCTTGTGTCCATTGATTATGCTTATATGCATGCATACAAGTCCTTCAGTTGATCTCTTAACCCCCCCCCAACCCTCTCGAGCCTTCCAGCTGTAGTTTGACAGTCTGTTCAATGCTGTACTGCCTCTGTATCTGTTTATGTTCATCAATTTATAATGGTCTTTATTATCCATAAATAAGTGAGATCATGTGGTATTTTTCTTTCACTGACTGGCTTATTTCACTTAGCATAATGCTCTCCAGTTCCATCCATGCTGCTGCAAATGGTAAGAATTCCTTCTTTTTTATAGCAGCATAGTATTCCATTGTATAGATGTACCACAGTTTTCTAATCCACTCAGCTGCTGATGGGCACTCAGGCTGTTTCCAAATCTTAGCTATGGTAAATTACTCAAAGGCTTTCCTGTAAAGATTTCTACAAACCCTGCAGTCCAGAATGAAGCTATGCTATTCCTTATCTCAAAAATGAGAACATTGTGCTGCTATGAACATAATGTTCTCATTTTTGAGACAAGGAATAGCACAGCTTCATTCTGGACTGCAGGGTTTGTAGAAATCTTTACAGGAAAGCCTTTGAGTGTCAGACTGTGGGAACTAACATTGGTTACTTAATCCTCCTCCCTCCAGTCAGTCTTTTCTGAGGATAGCTGGCATCAGACTCTTTTTCTTCTGAATTTCTATATTTATTTTAATCTACCACATAATCCACACCTCAATTATATGCTTTTTTAGGTTAATGTTCTTATAGTTGTGTAGTGCTAGCAGTTTTCATGGCATTGGAAGAGCAGAAAGGCTTACCATTAAATTCTGGCTTACTATTGACTATGCAATTGACTTTGCCCAAATCATAATCTCTCTGAACCTGTTTCTTATATGAGCCATGAAAATGAAAACTTACTTAGCTGGGTTTTGGCAATCATTTTATAAAAAGCATCTTTTTAAAAGTATTCCCTGAATAAATACTAGCTACTATTATAAGTTGTCATGTGTTTTTTTAAATATATACTTATTGATTTTTTACAGAGAGGAAGGGAGAGGGATAGAGTTAGAAACATTGATGAGAGAGAAACATCGATCAGCTGCCTCCAGCACACCTCCTACTGGGGATGTGCCTAGAACCAAGGTACATGCCCTTGACCAGAATCAAACCTAGGACCTTTCAGTCCTCAGGTCGACACTCTATCCACTGAGCCAAACCGGTCAGGGCGTCATGTATATTTTTTATCTTCTCCAGTATAAATGTAAGTGATATATTCAGAAAATATGTATCAAGAATTGTGAAGAGTATGAAATTTTCCTCTCAAGCTAACAATTTAGTCTAGCTTTATGGATGCTAACAGAAGGCATGACACTCCTGGGTCAGAGACAAGACAATCCAGTGCTGAGGGCAATAGCAGTAGACAGAATATTAGCATTTTCATACTAGTTTTTCAAGTCCAAATTCCCACTGTGAAGAGGGCCAGATGGTGCCTGTAAATACACTGAGTTGCTTTACAAGACAAGAGTTAAGGAACTGAGTTCTTTTTAAAGAGAAGTTTATCTGCCATGCAGTTTCCAAAACTATAGCGAAACCCATCCCTTATTCTGAAAGACATTAACTCTATCTTTCAAGACTGTTTGCTATACAGAAACACTTAAAAATATAGTTGGAAATAAAAAGAAAAATTGTGTCTTATTCATAAGACATACAAAAATGTCAGAGACTCACCCTTGCTGGTGTTGTTCAGTGGTTGAGCACCAGCTTATGAGCTAAGAGGTCATGGTACAATTCCCTGTCAGAGCACGTGCCCAGGCTGTGGGCTCAGTCTCCAGTGTGGGGCATGCGGGAGGCAGCTGATCAATGATTCTCTCTCGTCATTGTTTCTATCTCTCTCCCTCTCTCTTCCTCTCTGAAATTTAAAAAAAAAACAAAACATATTATAAAACAAATCAGAGACTCATGGAAAAGTTATCTTCCAACAATATGATTTATAGGCTATAAGCAAAAGACAATTTTGTTTCACTCAGTGCATTACAGTTATAATACTTGGGATTGGACTTACAATCCTCTAGTAAACAACTAGAAAGCTGAAAAAATACACATGGCAATGGTTTCATACATTGAACAGCAGACAACAGATCACTCTGATCCTGAAAGAAGAGAAATGAGTGAGGGGAGCCCTACGATTGCTTGGCTGTCGGCTGAGAGGCTTGTCTGGGCCTCAGTAATGATGAGAGCATTCCAAACGAAGCATGGCAGACCTGCTGAGTGAAGAAAGTAGGGGAAAAAGTTCAGGGAAGCTGAAGTGCCTGGCATTTTTAGGGAAGATTATCCAAGAAACAGGAGATACATAGAAAGAAAGCCCCCAAAATCTGTATACTTTTTTTTTTAGATGGGAGATAACTATTATGTGTACGCACAGGGTAGAACCCGTGGGGCTAGACCATGAAAGGATTCGAGAACTTTAAGTCAAGTAGTTTCTAGAGTTCACCCAGATGACAGAGGCATTCAAGTTCTAACTGCCCAGCACAGAAAGTCCTTGTTACACACCTGAGCTGTTAGTAAAGACCCCGGAAAGCCAAGCTGGAATGGTGGGCCTACCCTGTCATTAGATCCGAGCTATTCTAGACTTCCTCTTCAAAAACTTGAAAACAAGCCTCGAAAGAATACATTGGTGCCCTAGCCAGTTTGGTTCAGTGGATAGAACATCGGCCTGTGGACTGAAGGATCCCAGGTTTGATTCTGATCAAGGGCATGTACCTTGGTTGCAGGCTATTCCCCGGCCCCAGCCTTGGTCGGGACACTTGCAGGAGGAAACCAATCAATGTGTTTCTCTCACATCAATAATTCTCTCTGTGTTTCCCTCTCTCTCTTCTACTCTCTCCAAAAATCAATGGAAAAATATCCTTGGGTGAGGATTAAAAAAAAAACGAATACACTGATCACACGATAGTACTGTCTGCTGAAACAAAAACCAATAGCTTTTAGAGAATAAAATAAAATCCAGCACTTGAAAACATAAAAATCACAATTTAATAAAAACTCCATATACATACATAGAAGCAGAAAAATATGTCACAATAGCAAGAAAAAAAAATAGAAATAATGTAACACATCACCAGTCAATAGAAACATAGCCAGAAATGACAAAGATGATGGAATTAACAGAAAAGAACTTTAAAGTATCTGATATATTACCAAAAGAGGCTCAAGAATTTTTCAAAAAGGCATAGCATAATAAATGGAAAAGTGGAAAATATTAAAAAGTTCCAAATGGAACATTGAAAGATGAAAAATAAATACTTCAAATTAAAATTTTACTGTAAGGGATTAAAAGCAATTTAGAAATTATGAAAGAAATGATTGGTAAAATTGAAACTGTATTAGTAGAAACTATCCAAAATAAAGTAAAAAGGGAGTAAAAAGAACCAAAACTTTTAACAGAGCCTCTGTGACCTGTGGGAAGCAGTACATGTAATTGGAAACTAAAAAGAAGATGGAGAAGAAATATTTCAACAAGCAACAGTTAAAATTTTTCCAAATTTAATGAAAATTAGAAACCTATAGATCTAAGACTCTCAACAAATCCAAGCAAGATACATACAGAATTTGGAAAACTACTATTAAAGAAAAACCCTAGAAGTTACCAAAGTACAAGACACAATATGTACAAAAGAATAAGGATAAGAATTGGAGCACATTTCTTGTCTCAAACTATGCAAAACAGAAAACAATAGATTTACATATTTAAAATAATGGTGGAGAAATAAAGTTTATCTGGAATTCTATATCCAGCAATAATATATTTTAATAATTAAAGGTAAAATAAATAATTTTGCAGATTCAAAAATGTTGGGATCATCATCTCCAGTATACCTGTACTATAAAACATATTAAACAAAATGCTTCAGGTAGAAGAATGATTGTTCCAGTTGGAAATTTATATCTATACTAAAAAAGCAGTAGAAATAGTAAATAAGTAGGTAAATGTAAAACCATTATGCTAAGCGAAATAATCCAGTCAATGAAAGAAAAATACCGTATGATTTCACTTATTTATGGATAATAAAGACCATTGTAAACTGATGAACAAAAACAGATACAGAGGCAGAGTAGCATCAAACAGACTGTCAAACTACAGCTGGAAGGCTGAGGAGGGTTTGGAGGAAGTTAAGAGATCAACTGAAGGACTTGTATGCATACATATAAGCATAATCAATGGACACAAGACACTGGGGGCTAGGGGAGGCCAGGGGAAGGTCAAGGGGAAAAAAAGGAGACATATGTTATAGTCTTTGCAATACTTTAAGCAACAAAACAAAATTTAAAAAATAATAAAAATAAAAATTTCTTTAAAATAGAATTGACTAAAGCAAAAATATTAACTATGGAATTGTGGCATTTACAGATAACAGTAAATTGAAAAATTTTTACAGAATACACCACCATACATGGTCATGCAGCCCTATGCAGAAGTAGAAACCTGGATTTAGATGACATCCTAAAGTCACTGATTTTATACTCTATAACATTGTCAATTAAAAATAATAAATTCCCTTTGGCAACTTTCAGACAACAGGTGACTTATAATTAAAGCTGTGAAATAAAAAAAGAATAATAATAAAAAATAAAGCTTTGAAATAATGCCAATAGATTATTACAACCAATCTTATTAGTAACCAAAATTAGTAAATTTGATGTTATAATTTTAATTAAACACTTTTTACATAAAGGATAAGTATCAGCATCAAATGTGTAAAATACATAATCTAAACTACGTTTCTCTTTTGTTTCTTAGGCTTTGTGTATTTTAAAGACTGAAATAATGAAGCAGTCACAGGTAGCATTATAAAAATACATGAGAGAAATTAAAATAACAAATAATTATACAGGGAATATTACTACTTACAAAAATGCCTTCATTTATATTAGAACTAGAGGTCTGGTGCATGAAATTTGTGCACGGGATCGGGGGTCCCCTCAGCTCGACATGCACCCTCTCCAATCTGGAAGCCCTCAGGGGATGTTCTAATGATGGCTTAGGCCCGCTCCCTGTGGTTCTCTGTTCTTTGCGGACCTGCCTGCTCAATGCCACCATAAGCCCTGGTGTTTGGTCTCTATGGGGGCCTGCTTGCCCCTCCCTTTCTTGGCCAGGGGCAAGCAGGGCCTGTTGTCTGCTCACTTCAGGGGTCCTGCTGTGTGCTTACCATGGGGGACTGGAGTGCTGCTTGACCCTCCTCCCTGTGGTGAGGGCTTAAAGGACTGGGGGACTCCAGTGGTGCTGAGAGGACTGGGTGCCATCATCTTGTAGCTATGGGTTCTGCCATCTTTGTTTCGAAGTGATGGTTAATTTGCATATTCTGTCTTTATTAGATAGGATGTGTTTTTAATTCACATAAGTGGAGCAAATACTATCATTTTTTGGATGGGAAATGGACATATTCTCTGACAATGATGGTTTTCCCAAATCCACATGTAATAAACTATTCAGTGGATATGTTTGGTTACATAATCCCCAAATCTTTACATCCTAAATAATTTATTGGTTCTCTAAGACAGAGACTCGTAGCCCTTTAAAATTGACATTTTAAAACTAATTCTATATTTTTGGAATATTATATAGGGTTCAATTAAATCCAACAACACTTTGTTAAAGACGCCTACTACATGAGAGACACTGGAGTCACAAAGATGAGTAAGACATGGTCCTTCAAGAAACTGACTGTAAGAGGGGAAATAGGTGCATATACACTCTTATTGCCTCAAATGGCAAGAAAAAAGGAAATTAGGGGTGTGGGGACATGGGGAAAATAGACAATTTTGGCAAATAAGGTTTTTGTAGAAGGTTTTGCAGAGGAGATGACATTTAAAATGGACACTTCAGACTAAGAAGAATATCATGGAGGTAAAATATACAATTTTCCTTCATTGAGACTTGAAAAACTTGTATGAAAATGAATTCTAATGAAAGAAAACTATTTTATCACATGTATAAGGGGAAAATAGCTATAAGTAAATAATTTCTTTTACCTCAAAGCGAATTTGTTAAACACATACCATTGACACGGTTTGGAGAATATCCCTTTCTTCTTATGCTCCATTTGTGAACTCAAGGAGGTAGGAGCTGCAGTGAATGATTTAATTGGTTTATAGAAGAATTCCCTGTATTAATGAGACAGTATCAAACGTATAAAGAATAAAGCCTTTCGGGAATAGAATCTTTTGCAGGATGAAATATAGTCAAACTATAAGAAAGGAAGAAATGCCTTGAGGAGGCACAGAGTCACTGTACTTCAGAAAGAGCTCAGACAGATCATTCTTATTAGAAGAAATAAAAATCTGCTCAATTGAAATGTCATGACCTTAAGTAAAATGTTTATACTGGCACGACCTGCTTTGACTGGAGGACATACAGTATCACTAGGCAATGACGTCCTAAGACCAGTCTTCTCTCACATCCATTTTCTCCTGACACATACAAGAATCTCCTTGGGTGCTTAATCAAGTCCAAAGACCCAGCACTGATTGCTGACTTCTAGTCACGTGAGATTAAAGTTGGGTTCCTTTGGGGCTGGAGGAATCCATATTCACTATCCAGACTAGGTGATCCATATGTCCTTGCCCTACTGTAATTACGACCAGGGGACACCACTAAAACACACAGTCTAGCCTGGCTGGCATCGTTCAATGGACTTATGAACCAGGAGGTCATGGTTCGATTCCCAGTCAGGGCACATGTCCAGGTTGTAGGCTCAATCCCCAGTCAGGGGCATGCAGGAGGCAGCTGATCAATGATTCTAATTCTTGATGTTTCTATATCTCTTTCCCTCTCCCTTCCTCTCTGGAATTAATAAAAAATATATTTAAAAAAACAGTCACACTCTAAACAGAGTCCCCTCCCACCAGTTGCTGGTACCATTAATAAAGCCAGAGTTGTTGTTGCCTCCTCCTAAAATCCTAATAGTCCTGGATCTTCAACTACAAGCTCAGAAAGTTGGCACCCACTTTCTGTAGATGTGAATGCTGAAACCACAGCTTGGTGTGGTGCCTGCTGTGACTGTGGCTGCCCTCAGAAATGTGGCTTGATAGCAGTCTTGTGCTCCGGTCCCTGCTGTGGAAATACATCTCTACTCAGAATGTAGGCCTTTCTTACAGTGTTTAGAAGGTGGCTCCTTTTCTCTGTGGAACACTGGGCCCCAGACATTCTGAGTCAAAATTGCCCTGGGTTCTATGGATTCATCAGCATGGTCACTTCCCCAGAAGTTGATTCTAGAATCGCTGGGTCACAGGTGTTGGCTTAGGCAGCTGTTTTCTTCCCAGTCCTTGGATACCAGATATCTACCGGTACACCATCATGATAGATTCTGTCTCAGGTGAATTTTGTCTCAGTAACTTCATTTCCCTTTCTGCTTGACCCTTAAAATGGGCCTTGTCAGGTTAAGCTATATGTTTCAATTTCTTTGGATTTCAAAGGGTTGAAGTCCATTTTCTTCTTAGAATGCCCTATGATCTTATGTAAATTAAATTAGCTACCTCTAACTTCCAAACTATGTAAAAGTGGGTAAGTTAGTATTTACAAACTGCCATCTATACCTTTTATATAGTATACTACAGAGCTGATTTCTGTAAATCTCTAATGAATTACAAGCTATTTTAAAAATAATTATGTGGAGTGAGTGTGTGTGTGTTAGCACTGAAAAGGAGAGAGGGGTCAGCTCAAGGCTCTGCATTTTGGCTGCAGCAATAACTTCTATTGACTTTGGATGATTCACCTAAACATTTCTGTGCCTCACTTCCCTCATGCGAAAAACATGAGGGATGGAGCTACATGGTTGCTCTGGTTACTTCCAGCTCTAGATAATTCTATAATTCTTTTCGATGATCTAAACGTAATTTTCAGGCAAACACGCCCTTGTGTGTTATTTAGGAAGCTTCATTCCTGACCAGTAGGTTCACTCTTGGTCATCAGCTTGATTTAGCCAACTCCTGATTACCCACTCACAGATGCTTGCGGATTACCCCTGGGTGGTCTGGCTCTTCATAAGCAATAGGCTAGATTGAAGGCTGCCCCAGGGCCCACTACAGGAAGATTTATCGAACCACAGGGCCGGACCCCAGCAAGCCTTCACATCTGGGTGTGGCCCGAGGCAAGGTACCCCCAGCTATGCTTTAGAAGGTTCATGTCAAACTGCCTAAAAGTATTTTCACAAACACATATTCCTATGACAACCTAACACAAATGAATTAAAAGAAGAGTGAAAGCTCCACTAAATTCCTCTAGGCCCCGGATAGGGGGCTGCTGTGAAAGACGGTCACCAGACCAAAGGCAAGGGTGTGACCCTTTGGTAAGATTACCCCGCACTATTTGTGTTTTCCTGAGGTATGATGCTCCTGTCAAATCAGAAACGAATCCGAGCCTTTCCTTTCAGACACAATGTGAGTGTTTTGGGAGGTTCCAAACAACTTTGGTTTGTTTTTCAATTTTAATAAGCTCAGTACTTCCTGGGTTTGGCCAGGCCAGACGCACCGCGGGACGTTTCCAGCCTGAAACCAGAAAGCGTGCAGGCTCACAGAGGAGCCTGATGCAGTGAGCTTTCCATCCCCCGTGCCAGACCTAAAAGCATCCCGTGCGGTTAGCTGACTCGTGGTTATACCTATCCAGAGCGCATAATATATGAAGGGAGATTGTTCGTATTGGCCGTGTCGTGGGGTTTATGTGTAAGCTAGCCCTCACATGTGAGCTGCTCCTCATAATATTTCTAGGAAGGAAGGGAAACTGGCCTTTTCATTAAGTAGATGAATGTGAACATTTCTTGACAGCAAGGACAATGTTTCCATGTTCAATTTACTATTAAAAGAACTCCAATAATAATTGCTGTTGATGAGGAGGAAATTGAGGCACTGACATTTTGAATAGTCCAGTTCAGTGTTGTGAGTCAGCTATCCACAATATTCATTTCAACAACTCTTTAATTGAATGCTACTGCCTGAGTACCAGGATAATTATAGACACTGTGGAGGATTAGAAACTTGTAAAATTTGAGGGTTTTGAGAACAAACTGGTCATCCAGGAAACCACGACACAGTATCTGGCCTCAAAGAGGTTACACTCCGGCTTGGGTGACAGTGTTAACGTGCAGGAATTCCATGGCAAAATAAAAGGTATAGGACATGTGCCTTCTGTAGCTGCTGATCTACTTCTCTTCACACCTAGCTCATTGGCAGAGATGTTTGTACTGACAGTCTCCATTGACTTCCCAGCTTCTGGGAGAAGCAGACAAACCTTCTCACCATTAAGTCCAATGGGCATCTGACTTGCCCCGGGGGAGCATTTGACACTCTGGAAACCCTTCTGCAAACTCTCCACATGTCCAACATTAAGTATATTACCACTTCTTTCTTCTCCATCACCCCACTGTCGCCTAAACAGATATTCTTTCTGCATTTCCCATCTTAGAAAAGAACATCACTATTACTATTTACCTAATTAGTCAAATGAGGAATGGTGGTAGGTGGGGATCAATTACTAGTTCTTCCTTTTTTCATCTTCATGCCTGGTAAATCACAAAATCTTAAAGGGTTTTCTTTACTAATATCATATGTATCCCTTCCTTTGCGTCTCAATTCTATTCCCTAGGCTCAAACCCTTATCATATGTCACCTCTATTATTAAAGGCTCTGTTATTAATTTAGCTACTGGTTTTTGGACTTGTTCTCTGTCAATCCATTCTACGTGCTTCTATCATATTTAATCCCCCCCCCCAAATAGTGTAACCAAGATATTTCCACAATTAAATTTGACCCTGTGGTCCTGTATGAAAAACTCAAAGTCCATAGTGTGACATGCAGGAGCATTAATAATTTGGGCCCCGTTTATGTTGTCACCTTCTCTTGTACCCTTGTCATTCTCAATGATTTGTGGTTCTGGGACAGAATCTAAGTGCTATTTCACACCTCAATGTTCTGTTTATTTTGGCCAAAACTCATTTAACTTTCTATTTCTAAGAATTCCCAACAATCTTATTAATCTACTTGTCTGAACTTCTATCATAGTACCTACCAAGCTATACAACTTTTACAAAGACAAGGATTTTTTTTTAATTAATAAACAAAACAAAACCAACAAGACATGTTTGAGAAACTACAGTGTTTCACCTGGTTGAGCTCAGGGCCTTGGTGGCCCTCAAAGGTATGGAACATGAAATGAAAAAGTCATTTACAGATTTTTACTGGGAAAGTTACTAGAACCTTATTCCAGTATAAGATGCATTGAAAAAAGACCATATTGCCCTGGCCGGTTTGGCTCAGTGGATAGAGCATCGGCCTGCAGACCTCAGGGGTTCCAGGTTTGATTCCAGTCAAGGGCATATACATTGGTTGCGGGCACATCCCCAGTGGGGAGTGTTCAGGATGCAGATCAATGTTTCTCACTCATCGATGTTTCTAACTCTCTGTCCCTCTCTCTTCTTCTCTGTAAAAAAAATCAATAAAATACTTTTTTTTTAAAAAAAGACCATATTTATTAGGACCTAAACAAAGGCAGGCAATGTGGCTAAAAGAAGGAAGAGGAATGATTTCAGATGTATTATATAGTAGAATTATTAAGTCTGATGACTCAAGATTTTATCCATTGATTTAGTGATTATTCAGTACTAAACATTGTTGCAGCTCCTAGAAGTACAAAATAATTATAAGACTGTGTATGGTGTAAGAGGACTAGTAGATAAATCAGGGTGATCATTTCATAAGTTATATAAAAATAATCACTCTATTGTACACCTGAAACTAATAGAATATTGTATGTTTACTATAATTGAAAAATAAAAAAACATATTTTTAAAAAATTAAAAAATATAAAACAACATTCTCACTCATATAGAAACTCATTATAATGTAATATAAAGTACAGAAGTAGACTTAAATATAGATAAAAGTTCAGTAAGTAAAAATTGAATTTTTTTAATATGTAATTTTATAACAACTGGTTAAACATTTGGGGCAAACATATATAAAGTTATATTTCCCCACTAACTCATCAAATTCAGTTCCAAATAAGTGGAATGTAAAATGTGAAATAATTAAAATAATGAAGTAATCATAGGTTAGTGTATAAATTATACATTATGAATCTGAACCTTTCATATATATATGTGTGTATGTATATATATATATATATATATATATATATATATATATATATGTTTATATATATATATCCTATATAATAAAAGGGTAATATGCAAATTGACCGAATGGCAGAACAACTGGTCACTATGATGCACATTGACCATGATGGGGCAGACACTCAATGAGCTCCCACAGTGGGAGTGCCACTCAGCCACAAGCTGTCATTCGGACATCCCTTGAGGGCTCCCAGACTCCTACAGGGTGCAGGCTGGGCCAAGTGTCATGCACCAGGCCTCTAGTGTGTATATATATATATATATATATATATATATATATATATTACCTTACACCTTTCTAAACAGAACATCAAAGATATAAACCATACAAAGTAGAACAATAAATTTGACTACATTGAATTAAAAATCTGTTTATAATAAAAATTCAGCAATAGAAAAATAGTTACAACATAAAGGTAGATAAAGAATTAATATGATATAGAAACTTCCCTATAATATCACACACTTGCTTTCATTTGACTTCTCCTAGAGGCGACCAGAAGAAAAGCCAGAGGATCTGTTTGATCATACATGTATGTAAAAGAAAACCATGAATCTTTATTTATAAGTGCTCAAATAGTGTTAACAGCTTTGTCCCAGAGAATTCTAGAAGCTCAGAGGCAGAGGTTGTGGACTCCCATTATGCTCTTTCAGAGAAAGAAAAAAATCACTCAAGTCTATTCAGACATTTCTACTCTGAAATTTTCTACTGAGATACTTTTGTTTCGGGACCCTTAGTTTCAGGAGCCAAATAATTTCTATGCATCAAAGAAGCAATTAATGAGAACCTGTTTGTTCTAAGGAACTATACTGGATACAGTCCTTTGATCAGTCAGTACAAATTTCTCTTCAAAGATGAAGAAGGCAATGGTCTTGCCCTTAAGAATTTCACAGACAGACACATGAAGAAGAAACAACACTCAGAGTGTGATCTGTATTTTACTGATACTGAATGCATTTGAATTAACCCATGATGGCAACCTAGCTGGGTTAAGCACATTGTGAAGGACACTGGAGAGAGAATGTTTAGTAGCTCTAGCACAAGTTCTCCTTTCTAGTTAGAGGGATCCTTGGTCTGTGGGGCTGTCAGCACACCTTACAGGGGTCCTCAAACTTTTTTAAACAGGGGGCCAGTTCACTGTCCCTCAGACCATTGGAGGGCCGGACTATAGTTTAAAAAAACACACAAAAAAACTATGAACAAATTCCTATGCACACTGCACATATCTTATTTTGAAGTAAAAAAACACAAGGCAGCAAAAAAACCTGGTGGGCCGGATAAATGTCCTTGGCAGGCCACATGTGGGCCACAGGCCGTAGTTTGAGGACCCCTGTCACATTCCCTTTCCATGATGTTTAAGAGCAAAGGGGTGTGGATTTCAGAGAAAAAGAAAGTGATGCTTATTAGTTTGAATGAGATCATCCGAGTCTCCACAGGTTCCTTAAAGGAGTAAAAAGACCCACTATAGGCCTAAATGGAGTCAAACACTATGGTGAATGAATGAATATAAAGGATATTATCCTGTTTTCCTCAAGTAGGCTTTTACATGGTAAACCCAGATGCCTGAATTGCAAGAAGGTGATCAGCTTCTCCATGTGGGTATCTTAATTGCCACCCAAAGTTCCCATGCTTAAGCCCATCCACGCTTTGCCAACTTCTCTTCTTGGTTTCCATCCATCAAGTTTGCTCCTTCTCCCCACCTCTGATTTTCAAATGTCCTCTGAGCCTTCTTGTTTTAGGATGCTTCTTCCTAATCCTTTGTAAAGGTTTGTTTGGGGCTGGATGAATTTTGTGTCCTGGCTTTGACCAGCTTTCTGCAGCTGCTTTACCTCACCCTCTCCTCACTCTCAGCCCTGCCCCATTCCCTGGTTACCACGTAATCTCCAAGATCATGTTCTGCAAACACCTACTTTGATATTTTTCTCTTTTTCACTTCATTCAAAATTTCCCTCAAAACTTATCTCTTTTCCAGATGAATTCCCAGAATTGTGAGTAGAATAAAGTAAAACAAAGCTAAACAAACAAACAAACAAACAAAAAAAAAAACAGACAAAAACAAATAGCCATTCAGGGGTCTCCTACAAATCTATCAAACTGAAAAAGAGATCCAGGCTCTAACTTCTTCTTTAATTGGCTTCACAGCTAAATGCTCTGTGTAGACTTGTAAAGAGCGATTAAGCCTACATACGGTTGCTTCTTGCTCTGCTGCCTCCCCACCGCCTTCCAATCAGAGGTAAGCTAAGGACACAGACTCTGGGATGCTTGTGGGTTCTCTCTGACCCTCAGTGATTATTAAGTGGCATCTTTGAGTTGGGGTTTTTCCCCCTGCCTAGTGGTTTATGTGATTAAATGATCTACTACATAATTCTTATAACTCCAATTGCCTACCCTGTTTTTTCTATTTATGCATACTCATTTTTTTTTATTTTTCTGCAAAAACTAAAAAAGAAGTATTGGAAAAATAGGTAGAGATTTGTTTTTCCTTTCCTCCTCTCTCTTTTAAAGATTTGACAAAATATCAGAAGGGCTCAGGAGGATATCGATTGTACTGAGAGAGCAACACTTCTGTGAGTGAATGAAGACTATCTGCACGCCCTCCACCAGGGAATTTGGCAGAGTTTTGAGTTTGTGTGTGTTTGAGGATCTACTATAATAGGAAGAAAGGGGGGGAAGGGAGGGGAAGAGGAAATGGGGAATGAGAAGGAGAAAGAGGAGAACAAAGGAGGAGGAGACAAGGAAGCAGTTGTGACTGAATGAGCCCAGTTAGCCTTATATCTTCCTTCAGATTTAGGCCTCTGCAAAAGTGGTCAATTTCCCATCTTTCCTAGGCCACATTATCACTTCACACAATACCCAGTACTTTTATATTTTGAATTTAAAAAAAAAAAAACAGTGATGCTAAATATTTTGACATTGAGCTTTGCAAAACAATGAAAGACACAACCAGAACATTTTTTCCACAATAGTAAATCTGTGTGCTTCGCTGCACAATTTAAAAGGTGGCTTAGTTTCAAAAGAGTAAGTGTTCAAAAATGAGCACGTCAAATCCAAAATAGTCTTAAAAATATACAGTACTGCTTGTAAGAAAAAGACTTCTTCCAGGTGGTATATTTTGCTTGAATACAGAAAGAAAATCTATCATGGCCTCACTCTGCTGGCTTTGTTTTTCTGAGGTCATTGAAGAAAAGAGAGGTTTGCCAAAACTCAACAACATACAGAACCATTTCTTTGAACCTGAGAACTCTCCAATGCCCAAACATGATTAAAAACCCTCTCGGTTAAGCCCTTTTGATCAGCACGCCTGTCGTAAAACCTGTTCTGAATCCCTGGCAATTTTATGGTCTTATCTGTGTGGTCCTTTTCTATAGCGAACGCTAAGCATGATGTCCTGCTAGACCTCCGCCAGCTGCTTATGGAAGATGTGTTACGGACAGCTCAGTGCTCACTGAGAACGAGGCCACTAATGCAACCATGCCCCCC
>PVJC01018728.1:0-12446 GCA_004026665.1 Murina feae | reverse complement strand
TGACTAAAATTGAGAGTCATGTCTAGAGCACACTGCAGATCTGTTGCTCTCCCATTCTATTTATATGGCTATGAAGTAGATCATTGTAATGAATACAGATGGGCAATAAGTACAAAGTTACTGCATAATTTTTCAAAATTTTATGATTGCTTTTCCTACTTCCTCTTAGAAGAATGGCCCTTCTGTGTAGCCTGTAGAGCATTCACTATATCTTCAGTATATTTTTACCATTTTGGCAGATTTTAATTTATTAGAGACACACTAGAAGTGGTGTGTAAACAATCCCCGAATGAAACTGATTTGTAAGACATGGACGACCTGGAGCCCTATTAAGTTACCTCTGAGATCAGTTGGTGAATGCAAATGCATATGTATCCCGCGCCCCCCCCCCCCCCCCCCCCCCCCCCCCCCCCCCCCGCCCCCTCCCTGCCTGCATCTGATTGGCAAAGATTGGGACTTGGGGACTGGAGGCAAAACCAAATTCAAGCCACCCACCAGCCCATAACAAACAGAACAAAAAATGTCAGTCTTGTGATGGGGTGTGTAAGCAGATGGAAAGTTTCTCTACGGGTTTGTGTTTCTAAACCAGGCCTCGGCAAGGGTTCAAAGCTGCCAGTTCTGGGTAAACAAACACACTTTACAAGGCGAAGTATGCTAATAGCTGCCCCAGTCTCTGTGAATGCCCTGGGTGGAAAATGATTGCCTCTTTACTTTGTTCAGTTCTTATCGCTTTTACTTTATTGCTCTTCTCTCTTAGCTTGAACTCCTCTCCAGATATCATCACAATGGGGAAGTTGTCTGATGTGACAATCCTAGAGCCTGCCTAATTGGCCTACTTCTATGGCTAGTTTTTGTCATGTTGTGCTGTGTGTGTCCAGGACAGCGGTCTTTGTCTCTCCTCGTCTTTCTTCCAGTTTAAGGTTCACATTGACTTTGAACTCACATCTGAAGTGATTCTGATCGACTGTCTATTCACTGCTTTAGACCTGAGCGTAATGAATGAGGGTTTCATGTACTATAGACGCACCTAAGAGGAAGCGGTTGACTGCCTGAGAGTATGGTAAAAGCTTCAAGGGAGAAAGAACATTTACATTGATGCTTGAAGGACTAGTTGAGGCTGCAGAGATCAGAAGTCAGGATATTATACTTGGTGGAAAGCATATGCTTCTTAGGATCATCATCTAGGGAGAGCTTAAAAGAGTGTGTATTCTTTGATGGAGATACCTATTTTCTGTGAATTTTAAGCCTGGAAATTTTAAATCTAACTATTCACATAAAAGGGGAATAAAATAGGGGAAGCTAGAATTAACTGAAGGAAACGTGTGATGTATGTATTTCTCTTGGCGTAAAGAGAACTGTTTAAATCTATAGTAAAAATAATTTAAACTTTTAATTTAACCAGCTTTTTTATAGAGATTTAAAACTACCAAAGATGCATTCAAAGATGAGGGGCACCAGCAATAAAACAGGCCTGTGAAGTGAACAGCATTCCTCTAAATGTTTTGCTCATACTCCCTAAACATATTTGGAAAAGCTATGTACCCTCTGAAACATCTTTAAGTTGAAATCTAAAATATCAACAAACATTTAAATAGTTGCAAAAGATATAATTTAGGATGGTTTATAACACTGTTGTTTTAGATAGCTAGTAAATAAACCAAATGGAATCTAAATAGCATTGGAGGTTTATAAACACCATCATCCACTAAGTATTTCTTTCTTTGATTTTTCTTTTTTTAATGAATAAAGGCTTTTAGATAGAGGAGATTTTTTTCTCCTTGAACTTATATTTCTATTCCACTTTCTTCATAGTTTTTGTTTTCTAATGTAGTATTTTTATACTTGAAATTATTTTATTGCTCATCTTATCATGTAACCAAAAAGACCATATAACTATTTTTTAAAAATTATTTTGATATGAGATTTTAAATTCAAATGCTTTCTTATGTATTAAGTTATTATAATTATTATTACAAAATTGATCAAACTATAAATATATTAAAAATTTAGGAAATTATTAACTATTAAAATTTTACTGGAAATGTATTTTTATTTAGGATGGATAGGGTTTTTAAAATTTTTTTCCATTAAGTCCACGTGTCTGGCTATTATTTATTGTAAAAATGAGTAGCGTCAGCCTCACTTCCACTCCCATTTTGAATTGTTATGCCTGTAAGTGCTGAGAAAGCTTCTCATTTAAAAAAATAAAAATAAGTGAAGAGCTTTTATGTTAATAACATCATTCACTTTGAACTTGTGAATTTGATGCTAAATATCACAGTGATTCACATAGAAATACTTCTTAATAACTATCTGCTAATAACTTGATTAGTTTTTCATTTTTATTGAAAGCAACAAATCTTGATAATCATTGACACTGAGATACTGATGCTCCAAGGAGTAAAGAACTTAGTCAAAGGAAAGAAGGTTCCTGAATCTAGAATCCTGAGAAATGCTTACTTAAGGAGGTAGGTGATGAAAATCCTGTGAAACAACTCAAGAGGGAAGCTAGGAACCAGAAAGTACAGTGTCAGGGTAGTCAGAGAAAGGTACAAGCAGAAAGGTACCATTAGTGTCAAAATAACTTATAGAATGCAAGCTTGAGGAGGTCTGATGCCATTATTCCTTTGAGGTTCCAAAAAGAAAAAAGAAGCAGTGTGTTTTGGCACTTTAATCATGGTATAGAGGATCTGTATTTTTAAAACCTATCTTGACATGTCGGTAAGTGTCTCTCTGGGCATTCATTTCAATCAGTAACCTGGGTCTGGTCCTCTACCTTGCACAGAGGACTTTTAGTCTGTATTGGTTTTCCTTGGTTACCATGCCTACTGTTGGTGTGCAGGCCATGATGCTTACTACTCGGCATTTCAATTCTGTTTCTAATTCTTTTTTAAGTTTGTTTTGCTTTTGAGAATGCTGGGGGTTTTGTTTTGTTTTTTAGTTATCTCCTTTAAAACATTTTATTTATTATTGTTATATGTATTAGAGGAACAAAAAACTAGATTAGTCAATAGACTTGGGGTCAACTTATAATAAAAATAAAATGAGATTTTTAAGAGATTATATAGGGCATGATGATTTCTAAGTGTTTCTTCATGTTAAGGCTATCAAGGGTGTTTGAAGAAGTTCCTTTAATAGCAAAGTTTTTTTTATAAAGGGTATGTTGATTTGGCCTAAAAAACAAAGCCATTAAACACCAAGACTTTTTTAAACAAACAATTAATGTGCAAGACCTTTGCCATCACTGCAGTTCTGGATCTGACCACTTCATCCTGATCCTTAACTAGTATGGAAGTTCTCCTATAGACCAGGGTAGGATTATGCACAACTGCTGATAAAACAACCAGCACAAGTATCCTTACAAGCCCCTTTACAAAATGAAATTTGAAAATACACAAATATAGTCAATGGTCACTTGAACCTCAAACACTCAGTTGTAAGAAGTCTAAACTGTTCAAACATTAATACAGTTACTTGATATTTTAAGAAAATATGAAGACCTAATAAAGAGTTTCTGAGAAACCGGAGTAACATTCATTCATTCAATAGCATTAATTAAGTAAAAGTTAGTTATATAAGAAATTAAGTCCATCTTCAAAAAGCCTAGAGCCTCTAAGGTGCAGAACATATCAAAACATTGGGTCAGAGGCTGAAAAATTCAAGCCAAGAGCTATGAGCAGAGACATTTTATCTTGTTTGTTCCTCTGGAGCAAAGTGATTTTTAAAATTAAAGTATAAATTTTCCTTTTTGTGCCTTGCTTCCAGGAAATTCAGAACTAAATGCTATGCTTAATTGTATTATTATCTAAGATTTGAAAATAATTATCTCCATCCTTCACCTATTGATTTTTGAATACTGTTTCCAAATGTTATCTCCATTATAAAATTTCCTTAAATTATTTTTGAGAATGTGACATTAATGAGGGATTGAAAAAAACACACAACACATATGAATTAATAGTATTTGAACTGAAAAGGGAAAAAACTATATCATCAGTTCAATACTGAGTTCAGTAGAAGTTCAACAAAAGTCCCAGTACACCCTTACCTCTGAAAATTGCCCAATGTATTTTATTTGTATTATGTTATTTAATATACATAAATAACTACTATATTATTACTGTCGCATTTCCTTCCTGGGAACTCTTCAAGTGAAATTTTACATCTGGTTAGGGAAAATATAATTTAAGAAGGATGTGGATATCCTTGAGAAGTTATAATGGAAACTATTTAAATGAGAAGTTTATAAACATTGGTCTGTAAAGGAAAATGGAAAGAAAGATTAGACCTATTCAGCAAAAGAAGAAATGGTAGTAGGTTAGGAAAAAGAAGAAATGAGGTAAATTAGGGGGACATCATTTTCAACTATAGCAGAGGTAGATTGGATTTTTTTTTTAAAGATCCACTAAGTTAGTGAAATATACAAAATACTTAGGGAGGTTAAGAAATTTTTTTTTACATGGAGGTTTCTCATAAACCATCCTCCCCCTTAATACTGCTTTGCTCTTCAATCTTCCAGACAAAGAAAGTTCGACCAAATTTCTTTTTTATTATTAATCCTCACCTGAGGACATTTTTTCCATTGATTTTTAGAGATAGTGGAAAGAAGGAAGAGAGCAGGAGAGAGAACTATTGATGTGAGAGAGACACATAGATTGGTTGCCTCTTGAACATACCCTGGGGCTAGGGATTGAACCTACAACCAAGGTATGTGTGCTTGGCAAGAATCAAACCCAAGACCCTTCAGTCTAAGGCTGATGCTCTATCTACTGAGCCAACTTGGCCAGGGCTGCTCAACTTTCTTTAGTAATAACACAACAAGGTCAATAAGAACCATACCAACATCCCCAAGAAGGAACTATGTCTTTCACCCAGGAATTGCTGCCAACTATGTCTGTGGGTAATTTAGAGACTAAAAATATTCTATTCCAAGAAATCTGCAGCAGAAGCCCACCAGAATTCAGTGAGGTGTGGATGGGAAAGAGGAAAGGTAAAAGGTTTCCTCTTCAGGAGCCAGAAAAACTGAATTCCAGTCCCAACTTATTTACTAGTCTCTTTAAGCTTTGTTGTTCTGCCTCTAGAATTAGGTGGGGGTTGGGGGAGAAGTCTCTGAGGGCTTTGGGAGTTCTGACCAGCTATGATTTCATGGAATTCAGAGACTTGACATTGCTGGGGTTAAGCAGGAGCAAAAAATAGGGAATAGAATTTTTTCCAGACGCTTTCATCAGCAAATTGTTGCATAAGCATGCCAGCTGAAACAAAGAGTTCTGAAGGGTTCATGGTGTCCTCGCTGCCCTCATTACTGCGCTGCGTCATGACCAGACAGGATGCTGCCATTGTTGGTGAACTTTGACCCACACCCTTTCTAAGCCGAAAAGGAGAGAGGTTATCAAGAATCTGGCTGCCTGATGCTGACCCCAGCCTCACCCTGCTTGGCTACCACCATCATCATCTCAGCCTCTACCAACACTGAGACTTTTATTTATGGTCCAATAAATAATGCCTTCTAAATACTTAGATAGCTACTCTGATTGCATGCGGGCTTTCAAAGTTAACCAAACCCAAACCCTCAAAGCCCAAAGGCTTTGACTTCCTTTTTCCTTTTTAGCATTGGCACACTGTGGTCCAGTGTGGAAACTGCTTCCACATCCTTATCCCCTGTTCACACTTTCCCCATCAATCTGATGACATGAAACCGCTTGACTCATAAACAGGAGTTAGAGAAACAGAGGTTAAACCACGGGCACCAAAAGTGGTTGTGAGTCTGCGAGTGTGGAAAAAGTGGGAAAATCCACAAGCATGTGGCTTTTACCATCTGCCTCAAGTGCTGAACTGTACAGCCGTGTTCAGCAAGAGGCTACTATTTAAATGAATACAAATACTTTGTCCCCTTTTCCTTGGTAAGAAACTGTGTATTCCGCCACAAAACAGCTTCCTTTTGAAGCCTTCAGTCTGGAAACAGATGTGTCAACAGCTATCAAATTTCTTTTCCTTTTAGCGGACATTGGGGAGATTTATAAATCTCTTTATTAATATTGTTCAGTATTGCTAATCTTCCTCCATCCTTCATCATTATCTAGTGACACCCTAGAGTAATAACTATTGCAAATGCTTGCAAAGAGGATACTATTTAGCAGAAACTGTTCCAATTATTTTATGTATATTGATCCATTTAATGCTTGAAACAACCTCATGATACAGGTATTGTTATTAGCCTATGAGCCTTCTTTGATACAAGGAAATCAGGTATAGAGAAAGTCAGTGACTTTTCCCAGGTCACCAGAGCTAGGGAGTGGTAGAACTTAGATTTGAACTTGGGCATTCTGGTTCCAAAGTCTGTGCTCTTGACCACAATGTTCTTCTGAGAAAGAAAAAGATGAAAACTAAGGAAAAAGATGATGTCACAGTGGTGGCCCCAAGACAGAGCCACTAGGCCAACTCTGCCTAGGAAAGTACTCCAGGGACAGCTCAGTTCAGAACTGAAATGACTGATGTCCTTACTTTAATGTTTGCTGTGTTTTGTAGCACCTACAGAGAACTGCTATGCATTAACCTGGTGCTTCAGACCCTTGAGTTAGGTTTAAGTGTTGCAGTGAGTGGACTGGTAGAAGGAACTGAGACTGCAGGTCTCATATCGGGTTCTATGGCATTTGAGGTGCACAAGAGGAATGGAATGTGATCATTCAAATACAGTCACTTGAAAGACTTAACACTGACCTCTGCCAGATATCAACATGTAACTGGACATTTTCAAGTGCTCTCCTGAGGGCATCTCAGCAAGGTTCCTGTAAGCAATCATGTGTGTTCAGATGACTGTGAACAACCATGTGCAGTGAAATGCATTATAATGTAGACTTTCATTATTATAATGTGGGTGCACTTAGCATAGCACCTTTTCTTTCCTATTCAACGTCTTACCCCTCCATGCCTTTCTGACTTCTAATAAAGAGGGCTCTTTTTCACTTTTCCATTAGCTTTTAGTTTATTCCAATCAACAAACATTATGATGAGCATCTTCTCTGTACTTGGGATTTCCTGAACAAACTTACTCAGTCTAGCAAGTGGTTATATTTTTCATCCTTTTAGTGACCAAGCTTAGTCATCCCTAAATTTGACACTACTTATGGCAATAAATAATTTTGTTTTAACTGGTGGTATCTGAGAGCATGTAAGCAAAGCCCCTTCTCTATGAATTTCCAAGGTAGTGCACTATGAAGGAAAGTTCATGTATATTTCTTCTGTGATTCATCATCAATTTGGAGATTGTGTGTGTGTATGTGTGTGTGCAAATGAAATCAGAATATTTCCTTCCCTTACTAGTATATCTTCTCACATTCTATGGGTTTGTTAACTGCATGAGTCATATAATTCAAACTTTTGAAAATATCTGACTTAAAAATAAACAGTAAGAGAACAGATCTCCTTTATCTCTGGGGTTGGGTCTCCCACCATTTCAGACAGTTGCCCAGAGCTATGAAGTGTTGAGTATGTGAGCGACGGGCCTGGGGATATGGGTGGGACCAGACAGTCTCTATCAGCATAACACTTCCCTGAGACAGTTTTATCTCCCACCTCTAACCTCACAAGTCTAGGTCTCTGATCTGAGTAATTGAAAGAATTCAGAGGGGTGTGAAAACTTTTTCTCATTAAAAAGTGATTTTAGCCCTAGTCAGTGTTGCTCAGTGAATACAGCGTCGGCCCACATACTGAATGGTCCCTGGTTCCATTCTGGTCAATGTCACTTACCATGTACTTTGGTTGCAGGCTTGATCCTTGGCCCTGATCCGGGCTCTTGTGGGAGGTAGCCAATAGATGTGTCTCTCTCACATGGATGTTTCTCTCTCTCTCTCTCTCTCTCTCTCTCTCTCTCTCTCTCTCTCTCTGTCTCTCTCTCTCTCTGTCTCTCCCTTCCATTCTCTCTAAAAATCAGTGGAAAAATATTCTCTGGTGAGGATAAAAAATAAAATAAAAGTGATTTTATTTGATAAGAACATGAAGCAAATGAACATCCTAGGGTCTCTGCATTCATTTCCTGAAGCTGCCATAACAAAGTACCACACACCCGGTGGCTCGCGCAAGAGAAAGTTATTGCCTCACAGTTTTGGAGGCTAGAAGTCCAAAATCAAGGCATTGGCAGGGTTGGTTCTTTCTGAGATTATGAGGGAGAACCTCTCCCGTGCCTCTCTCCCAGCCTCTGCAGCATCAGACATCCCTAGGCTAAGAAATGCCATTCTCCTTATATCTTCACATCCTCCTCCTCCATGAGGGTCTGTCTCTATGTCCAAATTTCCCCTTTTCAAAATGACACCATTCTTACTGGTTTAGAGTCCACTCTACTGTTGTCATTTTAATGTGATTATGTCTATAAAGAACTTATTTCCAAAAAAGATCAGATGAGGTACCTGGGATTTCAACATGTCTTTTTTTTTAGAGGAGACAATTCAACCTATAATGGTCACCAAGAAATAAAAATGATGCAGACTCAGAGTCAACCTGATAAATCTACATTTTTTAAGTGAAATCCCTTATCTCTTCCTCCTCGCACAGCCTCCAAACTTGGGCAGAGTTCAGCCTGACTTGAATAAGAAGGACTCTGTGGACACAGTTTTCCACCTCTTGTGGTTCTGGATACATTTTGAGATGAAACCATGAATTTGGAGCAAGAACTCTTAATCCTCGTGCCAAATCTGCCATTAATTAGCTTGTTTCCGAAACCACTTTTTGTTTTTTGAGGTTCCATTTCCTGATTTGACAGGTGGGCCTTAGTACACAAGCGTTAAGTATCCCACTAGCATATATAAACCCTACAAGTGTAAACCTTTAGCCTGTTTTGTTCACTGAAATATGTCAAGCAGCAGCTAGAACAGGCCTAGCACGTAACAGATAATTACTGTTTGTTGAATCCATGAATGAATGGATTGCAGTGTGCATTAAATTCCATTTATGCATGTAAAAGATTTAAAAGTTAGAATGTCCTATACTGGTGAGAGTTTGTGGCAGTGAGAAAGTGTATCTATCAAAGTCAGGAGACGGGTGTCTAGTCTCAAAACTGCTAACTCCCTGTTCTGATCCTTAACTGGAAAGTAGAAGGAAGATAACCTGTGAAGTCCCTTTCACTCTAAAATTCTAAACTCAGTGTTTTATGATATGCCATGTAGTATTAATGTGTGTCCTGAGTCCACCATGCCTGCTCTCTCAAGCTTTCTTAGGACTATAGTCATTCAGTGCTTAACAAGAATATATTCTGATAATGCATAGGTAGGTGGTTTTGTCATTGTGCGAATATCAGAGAGTGTGCTTACACAAACCTAGGTGCTCTATCCTATTATACATCTAGGCTATATGGTATATCCTATTTCTCCTAGGCTACAAACCTGTACAGCATGTTACCGTACTGAATTCTGTAGGTAACTATATATTCTTCTATGATGATGCAACAGCTACAACTACAACACCACTAGGTGACAGTAATTCTTCAGCATCATTATAATCTTATGGGACTACCATTGTATATGTGATTCATTGTTATGTGGCATGTCACTGTATTATTAACCTGAATTCCTTCCTATGTTTATGGACTGGACTCCAGCCACACCCTTACGACCCAGCAGAAATGGCACCCACCCTCAAGTTTTTGGGGTAGAACCATACAATGGGAGCCGAGGCAATATTTTGTCAGGCTTTTTCTCACATGTATCCTTCTCTGTGTTTGGTGCAGAATTTCAAAGGAGTTTTATGTGCAGGAAACAACCAGGAATGAAAAGTAGTGGGTTTGGATTACTTTCCCAGACTAGTGAGAATTTGGAATTCTTAAAATGCAAATCGATTCTAAGCCCATTTAGAAACAGACAACGTGATGATTATTTTATGTCTCTAGGCCCAGAGAAAATCTGCTTCCAGCTAGTCTAATACCTATTAACATTTACAAAGTTCTTTCTAGTAAAAGACAAGTCTTTGGGGAATAGCTCATGCCTAGCTATTTCATGCCTTTTCACACTTGGCACAAACAGAGCTAGGTTTTGATGTGAAAAGTCTTTTTTTGTTATAAGAATTCTGATTCTGAAATCTCCTTCCCGTCTCTCTCTCATCCCTTAAAACTACCTGGTGGTGAAAGGAGTCAGTGTGGAATAATTCTGTCAGCAGCACTAAGATTATACTTCAGTGAAACCGCTCTGTTGTTGGAGTGATGCTTCTAGACAGCCCAAGCTTCTCTGCCTGGGATGACAATTTTTACTGACAATTTTCAGACATGTGTGTACTGTCTGTCCAGGGCATGGCCTGGGCACCTTAAGTACCTTTCTTTTTCATGTTTCTAATCATTTTAATTGTCCAATTTCTCCTGCCAGTTCTGTCCTGTCAATATTGCACCCTGACTCAAACAGAAATCGTCCACCTTACACTTACCAATATGCTTGTATAGAGCCCAGTGGGAAGTGTATTTCTTACTCCCTGGATGGGTTAGTGAAACATAAACATCTTTTCAGCCCTCAGCTCATGGTATCTTTTGGAATATGGACTCTGTAATCAATTCTGACATGATCTCACAATGGTGTCCTTTTCCTTGTCCAGGGGAGTGTCTTTGTAGCAGGAACTAGCCTAGGCTCTAGGATGAAAGGTAGACACCACTTGAATTTGTCCTTGGAAACCTCACATTCCAGATGGAGAATAAATAGATTTAAAAAAAAAACCACACAAAACTATTGTAACACCATGTGAAAAACAGATACATTGGTAGATATATAGGTAGGTAAGTAGATGGATGGATAGATAAATAGATGATGGATGCACAGATGGATAGATAGATCGATAGATAAAACACATTGTCTAGGGGAGGATTTGTTCCACTTAGGGGGTTCTGGAATGAGTAGTCAGAAACTGTCATAGTCAGAAACGGTCATAGTCAGAAACGGTCATTATCTCATCTGACTTTGAAGAACGGGAAGGAGATGAGAGAGGACAAAATGAACAAAATCAAATTTGAATGTGGTAAAGCAATGATGAGTAGATATGCATAATTGAAAAACACAATATTTTAGGGGGAGTGGCCAGAAATAAACTGGAAATGTTAGACCAGGTCTTAAGCTCTCACCAGACTTGAAAGAACCTCTCCATCACCATATCATCTTTTGGCAGCTCAGCAGCTACCCCTACTGGCAAGGCAGAGTTGGTATACAGAGTTCTGAATAGGGTCTCCCTTCTCTTTTATCTGGAACAGCATACCTGAAAATATGTCCTATATATTCCCAATCCTCACCACAAACTATTCCATTAAAAAGGAAAATGAGATCTAATGCTACATCTGTGATTTAGTACAGTTCAGCAGCAGAGGGATGGATGGTCAAAGCTGTGTGCAGCAATATAGAGTATACATAAAATAGAGATGCACTGGGGGTTCCCCTGGAAGTAGTTGAAGGCACTAAATAATTTTGGATTCTTCCTAAGCAATTCTATATCCTATCACAATGAAAAACTGTAATTTCAAGCAAATGTAGAATGGATATCCCCACAACAGAATGTATGTAGCCTCAAGCCAACTGTTACCATTTTCTGTAGTTTTCACTTTCAGAGAGATTGTATCACGGGGTGGCCTTCTTTCCTCTTCAGCTTGTTTCATTACATTTTTAATACCAGTGATGTGCTAGTCATGAACACAAACCATGACCATCAGGAGGGAGGATTTCTATGTTCAGAGCTGCAGATGAGTAGAACACTCCTGGATTTTGTTCCAACATCCTATCAATTAGCTATCCCAATATTTAAAAGGAAAAACTCTCCTTCTGTCCTGCACAGAAATTTTGGACCATTGGAAGGAATTCCTCCCAATCCTTGACTTTAAGGGTGGCTGTAAAAAAGTAATTCCATGCAGTATATTTTCTGGGGTTTTTAAAGAATGTCTAAAGGGGTGGGAGAAAGGATTTTTTCAGGGTTTTGACCCTTCTGGTAAGTCCCAGGTCTTATTCTCTAGGAAAGTTGGGAGAACCAGGTCATTTCATTTCCAAAGGCACATGAGACACCTCTTAACTTTGGTGATGTACTTCTCCTGAAGAGAGAGAGTGTGGGAGCCCTTTACATGTCCAGTGTGGTTCAGGGTTCCTGTTCAGGGTTCGAGTTCTGAAGGAGGCCACACACAAAATGAAGAGAGAGTGACTAAAAGAGACTCAATTTGGAAACTGGATACCAGGTGTGGAGCCTATCTCTAGTGGGTTAGATTGCCCACTGGTGCCTGGGCCTCACCAGCCTTTTATTGAGGCTTCTGGGAAAACAACCATATCCTTAGGCAGGAAATTCAGACAACAATGAGGAAGCAAGAATTTACATGTAAGTAACAGGTAGGGGTTTGCTTTAACTAACAATGTTTCAACTTAATGGGTGCATAGCTCTGACCTTTCAGAGCAACCAAGGTTGCTGAAAACAATCAGTTTCCAGGAGAGAGAGAGAGAGAGAGA